>JADDOH010009990.1:0-133205 GCA_016648135.1 Agrypnia vestita | reverse complement strand
GGCACAATAATAAAAGGATTTTAAATAGAATCATTACCTGTGATGGAAAGTGGATCCTGTACGATAATCGGAAGCGCTCATCGCAATGACTGAACCCTGCCGAACCAGCCAAACCATGCCCCAAGCGAAAATTGACTCCAAAAAAGTTACTTGTGAGCGTTTGGTGGACTAGTTCTGGTGTCGTTCACTACAGCTTTCTTAAATCTGGCCAGACGATTACGGCAGATGTCTATTGTCAGCAACTGCAAACCATGATGGAAAAGCTAGCTGCTAAACAACCGAGGCTGGTTAATCGCTCTAGGCCACTGCTGCTTCATGATAACGCTATACCACACACTGCACAACAGACGGCTACCAAATTAGAGGAGCTTCAATTGGAATGTCTAAGACATCCACCGTACTCTCCGGACCTTGCCCCAACAGATAACCATTTTTTTCGAAATTTGGATAACTTCTTGCAAAGGAAAAAATTCAACTCCGATGGGGCAGTCCAAACCGCCTTCAAAGATTTTATTGATTCCCGTCCGAATGGTTTTTTTTAGTAAAGGGATCGATGAACTACCTATGAGATGGCAAAAGTGCATAGATAGCAACGGTACATACTTTGATTAAATAAATATATTATAATAAATAAAAATCGGCTTTATGTTCCTCCCATACTAAACGCCAATTTCATATGTAAGGACCTAATATTTGGACCATTACATTATATATTATTCTTTGATTTACAGTTTCCAGTCCTAGGGCATCCAACATTTTTGTTATTTTAGTTCTCCTGTTACACTTCAGTATTATACGCATCGCTCAGTTTTGTACTATTTGTAGTTTCTTTAGCATTCCTTCGTTGCTTATAAATAATATACTGGAACAATAATCTATGTGCGGGAGAATCATAGTATTGTATATTAATAAACTTGTATTTTTATTTATATGTCTTCTATATGGAAAAATACCGAGAAGTGCTGCGGACTATCCAGGTAAGCAAGTCTGGGTGTCTCTAAAATGTTGTGAGAGGACCAAAGTAGTCTAAATCAACTCATCATCCGAGGGAAAATAAGTAGAAGAAGAAGCGTAACAAGACGCCACATTTCATGGCTGCGTAAGTTGAGCGACTGGTACAAGAGTAACTCCACTGAGCAGTTCCGTGCGGCCGTGAATAGAGTTGTAATCGCCAACATGATCACCGACCACCGATAGGAGATGGCACGATAAGAAGAAGAATAATTTGACGGTTTGCCGAAAATCAACTTAAATAATTAATTAAATAATTAATAAAAATTATAGAACTTTTGCAGAGACGAAGCTGTTTATATATGAGAAAAGTGGATGGAAGCCTCTTATACGATCTCAGAGCTTACAACCTGTATGAGCTGGCTTAAGTGATCACTCTACACAATGCAACGTTCACCAATTCCATTGTAAGAACATCCACACATTATCAAATTTTTTGAACGTTCTATATATATGTCCGAAATCAAGGAACCTTTCGTATATTTCAATGATCTATGCTAGAGACATCTGCTGTTTTTTTTTTCATTAGCTAGTTAGTTTACATTGATTTCGCAACTGGTAATGATACCTCTATATTTTTATTTTTTATTAATTAATTATATTAAAATTTATACTCACAATAATTGAACCAGGAACAGAATAATTACAACTATAATGTGAGTACTAGCGATGGGTCGTCGACGTATTTATCGTTGACGAAACGAGACCGTCCATTTCCGTCCATCAACAAGTCGATCAACTAGTTGAATTCGTCAACTATAGATGAATTCGTCAACTAGTTGACGCGTCAACTTCGTTATGCGGACGTTCTACGGGACGATGTGTCTACGGCTCTACGTTGCTCGACGGCTCGACCGTTGGCTATTTTTACTACGTTACTTTTTAAAATTTAAAGATAGAGAAATATAGTTTCGGGGAAAGTAAAACCGGTAAAATAAAATTTTACCATCCCTTTTCAGGTAGATTTAAGAAGTCGAAATCGATCGAATAAAATATTGATCTTGGAAAAATATCTAGCCGGCCTTTTCGACTGTTAATTAATAAAAGTTTCATCGCATAAAATAAAAATATCAAAGTTTGTTAGCCCATAGATAACCTAGAAATTTTGCAGCCCTTTCAAAAATAACTGAGTGGATAAAAGCTTGTATACAAAAATATTTTTTTCAAACGAGTGTAGTTGTTTCAAGTAAATTCCTAATTCTATGAGATAAATTTAAATTATCCAAAGGCGTACTTTTCCAATGATGTATCTATACAAAAGAAAATAAAGTGTAAAATAATTAAACAGAATTGTTTTATTTTATACTGGGTAAAATTGGGAATTCACCGAAACGTCGCACAATACAAGTAAAAAATAATATAGAAAAATTATTTCGTGGTGACATACTTATAATTTATATAAATTAATTTTGTAAACACCACTTTTTTATTGAAAAAAAGTGGTTTTAATTATGTCACCAAAAAATAATTTTGCTATAAAAAATAATAGCTTATGATTAAGCCTGTCTCACCTACGCGTGCATTCAAATTTCAAGTCTGTATAGTATCGTGTACACAGATCTGCACTCTATGGTGGTGTACTTTAGAGTTGAGATGCAGTTACCCGTCGAGCTGTTTACAAGTCGACAGCGAGAGATGAGAGAGAAATCAACGGAGACGTTTTGTCTTGCTCTCGCTCGTTGCTTTGACTACGTTGAATTACGAACGAAGGATTATTCGTTTAGTCGTCTACAGTCGTCTACGTCCATGAATTCAACTAGTTCATGCGATAAACGTAAACCGTCGACGCGTCGATGAAACGTCAACGGTTGATTTCAACTAGTCCGTCCATTCAACGCCCATCCCTAGTAAGTACCCAGGTAGTATACATGGTAGGTACATATAAGAGGACATCAAACACTATAATTTATTTTAATGTTGTTAAAATTGTAATAGATTTAACAATTTTAACAACATTTAATTATAGATAACTAAAATTCACATATATATTTGAACAACTTACGATTACAAGCCTTTTCAAGTTGTTTTTTGAAGGTTGTTATTTATTTTCTTTATGTCACTAGAAAATCCAAAAAATATACTTTTCAGTACTTCATACTTTACACTCTTCAGATATAAAATGTCAAACAGACAAATAACTTAGTACACTTTTCATTTGAATGCGCTTTATGTAAAAATTATATTTACACCGGTATATACCCATACATGTGTTCAAGGTTTATTTTTTTGAAGTTTTATTAAAATCATAACATAAATATTTTGTAAATTTCTAAAATCCATTTATTTTTTTAGAGACAGTGGTGCGTTTATGATTTTAATAAATTTAATTAAAATGCAAATAAAATTTCGAAAGTACGATATCTCAGACGTTCATCATTCATCATAAATGTAATTGATTTTGAAAGTAAGCTATGATATATTTAGATGTACGGGGGTATTTTAATGGAAAAAGTTTGATTGAAAATATATTTGAATTTTACGGAAATGTCACAGCTTCGTTCACTTTGCGATTGATTTGAGTTTTGGACATTATTTTGATACACGTATTGTAATTTTTTGAATTCCATCATATTCTGATGAACTCAAATAGCCATGCCATGAAAAAAAAAATTGTCGTGGCAGTTTTTTTGTGGTGCAACATTACTATTTTAATTTACACACAGGTTAAGTTATTTGATCAAATTTATAGTTTTGAGAGGAGCAGTCTATATTAAAAAGCTTCAAAAGTATAATTATTTTAGATTAATTATAGAAACCTTACAGAGACGAAGCTACAGAAAACGTGTTTGGAAGTTAGATTTCTAGACCTCGAATCGATTTTAAAGATGGATTAAAAAAATGAAATTAAATTAAATAAAAACGTTTCAAATTTTTCTATACAGTTTTCATAAAAAAAATATTTTTTGTTTAAAGAAAGGTAAAAACTTTCATTGAAAAAGTAAGAAAAAATCATATTTATTAAATACTGATGTGTCAGTCCTGATCCCCGGTTATCAACTGACTTTATGGTTGATCCAATATTTTCCATTTAGGTTACTTTTATAATCTTTCCGCACGAACAAACCAGGATTCATTCATGAAAGTCTGTCCGGAAATATCTCTGACGCACCAAATATAAAAACCGCCCACGTGCAGTACTCATGTGACATCAGTTATTGGGAAAGTTATCAGTTGCGTGATGGGAAATATTGCTGCTGTTAATTAGAGATTGGCCAAAACTATGTTTTTACAAATACAACTTTGCCACGGTATTGCGACAGTATAAGACAAATGAAACACTTATTAATTTAACTTACTGAACACGATTTTAACGGAAGCAGTATTATGTAATTAGAACTAACTGTCACCTTCGAGAAACTTCAAGAATATTCATATATCTGTTGAATATTTTATTTGCCAGTTCTCGTCACGTTGATCGAAATATTCTCGAACGCTCATAGGTACTCTCGTAAATTATTTCGGTGGTTGATTAACGCGCGCAGGATAGTCGTTCACTAATCGCTTTTGTCTCTGGTTTCGATTCTTTCAAAATAGCAAATGTTGTCGCCGCGCGTTCTGCGTGCATGTTTATATTCTCGATTTTCAAGGAGTTTCTGATTTATTCCCGTGTATTCCAGACAAAACTAATGCTTTCCAATTCATTGTAAAACGTCCAGAATGCTGGAAAGTCTTCGACTGTATGCATTTCTTTATGTTTCTACAGTCTTGTGATCCCTAGTTTATTAAGAAATAAAATAGGGATTGGAGAAAAATAAGATGCTTTTGTTTTAAGCAGACCTTACTGTCAGCTGAAAGGAGTAGAAAAATGATTTGATATAAAGTAAAATTTAGATTTCAGGTACTGAGCTGAGTAAGGATAAAACTACAATATAAAGAAGAGATAGAACATGGATGTTATGGTATTGTTCGAATTAATTAACGCTTTGTTTAACAAATAAACTCATATCTTACATTGACCAAACTAAGTGAAATTTTGCGTGATTACTCTTAAGGACCCCGCGAAAAATATAAGTACCCTTGCCCCTCTCCGTGGCCATCTTGACCAGTCTACCCCCATTGCATCTACCAACATTTCTATATGATCAAATAATCTTATATGAGATGGCAAAAGAGATTACGTACAGAATCCCTCGTAATATATCAATAACACAGAATCCTCTAGCACAGTCTATAGCATTCAGAATGCGTCTAGAAACGCCTGGAATAGCCTAGAAGGGACGAGAACCTCCCCTTAAACACTAGAATAATCTAGGAGGTTCGATATTCCAGTTTTTGAGCCGCTTGAGTCGTGTTTTGACAGATCGTTCAATGCGAAGTGCGTCGCGGACAACGGTCAGGTGTGCCCAGTCGCGAAACGCGAAGCCACGGATATCAAGCGAAATAATCTGACGAATACTCAACTAAGTGATAAAATAAATAAATGCGACTAATGAATGTTAAATAAAGTTAAAAACTTCACTTTGTAAAATAAAATATAGAGGCATCATTACGGGTTGCGAAATCTTTAGCAGAAGCCTTGCAATATATGAAATGTACTTGATTCGAAGTATATATAGAACTTTCAAAAAATTTGATAATGTGTGGATGTTCTTACGATGGAATTGGTGAACGTTGCGTTGTGTAGAGGGATCACTTAAGCCAGCTTATACAGGTTGATAATCATGAGCCATCATCGTATAAGAGACTTCCATCAACTTTTCTCATATATAAATAACTTCGTCTCTGTGAGATTTCTATAATTTATCCTTAATTAGTTAAATAAAGTGTTCATATACGAGTGATACATTGCCAAATAGTTTGATTTAAAGAATAGCGTTAAGTTTTAATTCGTGTTAAGTGACTTTGTACATTAAATAATTAATTAATCGCTTACAAATTTCCAGTGTTTTCATTTGCCTCCTGCAGCCAGGTTATGTGACAGTATTTTATTTTAGTGAATTTCGGCACAGTTTGGAAATGACACCAATGGCTCAGATCAAACGCACCGTTAATGATGCAAGCTCGTCATCCAGATTAAAATAATATTTGGATTCATTTAATCACTTGCCCACTTCAAGATTCTCCACGTTTTGGCTAAAATAAATATTTCGGTTCGGGCGCGTACTCGACGTCAGACGACAGACAGAAAACAAATGACATGATAGGACAACGATTTGAAAAATCCGCAACAGCTGTTTACTGGAAATTGCAAGTACAAACGAGCGAAGCAATAAAATTTTATCGGTTGAAATGCAACCATTGGGCCCTTTTTGTAAGGCCAATACAGGAGAAGCATTACAGAACCTATCCGAAAGGAGTATATAAGAACAGTGATTAGAGGAATCTTGAGATTGTAGGGAAGATATGGGTCATTGATATCACTAGTGAATTACATTAATAATTCAGATTTTTAATGGTTAAGAAAATACGAGTATATGGAGCGAGTGCTGAAGGCAACAGGAATAGAGGGCGTCCGCGAAAGACCTGGCATGATCAGATACTACAAGTATTGAAGGATGGCCCAGTTAAAAGCCTCAACAGCCGTAGAGCTTGCATGAGAAGATGTATTAATGTCACCGAAGCAAAGTAGTGTGCCAAGATATAAGAATACGATGTTCTGTCCTCTCTGCCTACCCCTGCGGGGAAACGGCGTGATGACTAATTCGTTAGATAGTTAAATAATTCAAGCCCGTCAAGCCGTCAGGACTACAGGGGGGCAAACATTAAACTGAACGGAATCAATGTGGAGAGAGTGAAGAAATTAAAATAATTCGGTAGTATCCTGGAAGACAGCCTAGGCCCTAAAACCAAAGTCAGGTGCAGGATAAAGGCATCTCGTGCAGAATTCTTCTTCTTCTTTTTCTTTTAGTAGATCTGTTGATCTATGCTACAGAAAACTACGCATCCTGGGATGATGAGGTCCAGCTATCCCTCCATCTTTCCGGTGGTTTTCCCGGTAGGCGTCGTCCAAAGAGGATTTCATTCGCTGCTGTATGCACGAGTCTGTCACGTGATACCACCAGAATATCCTTCTGGATCTACTAAATCGTGCAGCATTCAATAAAATGAAATGCATTTTTTGCGACGATAACCTGAACCTGAAACTTCGGCGAATAAAGGTCAGATGGTGCATTTGGTCCGTGCTTTTGTACGGTGCTGAATCATGGACCCTCAAAATAAGTACCATGAACCGACTTCAAGCATTTGAAATGTAGTTGCATTGAAGAATGTCGGGCATACCGTGGACAGATATGTTCTATAACTCAGATGTGCTCCAGAGCTGAAAGAGAGTTGTTGACAAATATCAAAGGTGTCATACTTGGGCCTTGCGTTTAGATGGGAAGTGTGCGACATTTTGTATTTGATTATTAAGAGTAAGATCGAGGGAAAACCTTTGTCAGAAGATCTGAAAAAGTCAGAAGAGATTTGCTTAATGCAAATCTCAATGCTCCATAATATACGGGGTTCGACAGGGGATAAGGACAGTGGAAGAGTTGTTGAACCGAGCTGCTAGAGATAGGGAGATATACTCTCAAGTGATAGTCAACGTTGGGGGGACTTGACAACATTAAGAGAAGAAGAAGAAGAAATTATTCAAACGTGATTCCTAAGATAGGCGTACTATTAACCTACACTTTTAATCAAGGATGTGTTTACGCAACAATGCGAGCTACGGTACGATTATAATACTCCTAGGAGAAAGGCGACATGTTCCTTGTAAAATCACGTAGGCCATCGAGGTTTATTTCTGAGGGGTTGATAGTGTTTCTATGCATACGAATCTATAATTTAAGAACAAGGGGGTAGAAATTATTTGAATTCAAGCAATGTTTTGCACCTTTGAGCCTAGCAATTCTAAACTATAGGGTTCTATGGTTTGAGTGCCCTTAAGGTGTATTTGAAGTTGATTGAAGTGATTTGATTTGGAATTGAAGTTGAATACGGATAACGAACGGTCTGCCATACTTTCCGCTAGTCTGACGTGTCACATAAAATAATGAGATACAAAAATATGAAAAAATATGCATAATTTTATATGTAGAAATGTACGTCACTAACGCTACCAGATGTCGCTAATAATGATACGGTATGAAAAGCAAAATTCTCAATGAAAAAAATTCTGCAATGTAAACACTAACGCTATCAAGAGATGG
This sequence comes from Agrypnia vestita, assembly GCA_016648135.1. NCBI lineage: Eukaryota > Metazoa > Arthropoda > Insecta > Trichoptera > Phryganeidae > Agrypnia > Agrypnia vestita. The sequence continues at coordinate 125,061 of JADDOH010009990.1, read as the reverse complement.
TGCTGTTCTCACAGCCTTAATTCGCAGACGAAATATTTAGTAAATGTACGTAATTTCTGACGAGTTTATAAAATATAAGCTTAAAATATGTATTTACAGACAAAAAGTAGAAAAAGAACTTACACAAAAAAAAAAATTATATTTTAATCTGTAAAAGATTTTCAATTAGTGTAGTTTTTGTATTGTTTCGGAGCTAGTCCTCAATAATAATAATTTCGAATATCTGTCCGTAACTTCCTATCCAATAGCTGATCTCATTTCGTTTTCAAAATTAATGTTATTCGATTCGAATTGTTATTAAATAAAATGAAAAATTGAATTTATGTTTCCTTAATAAAATTCTCTGAATTAAATATTATATTTAGTTTTTTTTTAATTTCAGTTAAATGAAAATAAAAACTAGTAATTAGTGCATCCATTACTATATCGCAATGTCATCTTGGAACAATGTCCACCACTAATGCTACCAGATGGCACAAATAATGATGAAGTGTATAAAATGAAGTACAAAAAAAGTATAAATCTCTACGTAACAAAATCCATCACTAAAGCCACCATATGGCTCAAGTAATAATGAGATATAATAAGTAAAAAAAAGCATGATTTTCTATTTAATAATATCCATCAGTAACGTTATCGAGACGATACGCTACTCAAGATAGCGCTGTTCTCACAGCCTCAACTGGCGGCCGAAATGTATAGTAAATATACGTTATTTTTGACGGGTTGATTGCTAGTACAAAAGTGCTAATTATAAGTCGTTGCTCTCGTATCTGTTGGAAAGTTGTCATTGTGGGAATATTTATGTGTGTGGCAGTTTGTCACACTATGGACTTTGTGCATTCACATTTTGTACTTAAACTAATATGTAATTCTCACTTAATGAATAATAAGCATGTTCCAATAATCATTTGTCCCTGCGCCTTGGAGGCAAAGAAGAGGTCTTCTGTGTATAGTTTTCTGGGATATTCTGCCGTGTATGTGTGACCTCTCTGGCCAACTTTTCGGATCCCATTGCAGGGTCCATCATCACGGCTGATGTGATGCGTTGGCCAGAGAGGTCACATATACACGGCAGAATATCCCAGAAAACTATACACAGTAGATTCTGAACGGCCAACGGAAAATCTAAGGACATTTTTGCAAAGAAGAGGTTTTGTGTGGACGCCTCCCCGTCCCTCTGAGCATTCCCATGAGTGCGGCAAAAGTGAAGGGTCGATATGGGAACTAGTGCTTATAGAACGATCCTGAGTGTGTGGCGGGTCCCTCTTCTCCGTGTAGGCGTTTAATTAGAATATATTTTCACATTCATGTGAAAAATGGCCCGTATTACATGGACTGAATACAATTCTCTCCTTAAAAACCTTAGCAATTGTACCAGTAACATCAGGCGTATGTGTGTCTCACGTATAGCAAGTATCACGAAATAAAATTCTCCGTCATCGACAATTTAAAAAGACAAACTGCTGATTAAATCTAGGCGGAAAAATAGCGAGAATGCGGTACTGCCTGTACAGAAAAAAATAAACTGTAAATACAATACATTTTATTTTCTTCATACGCCCATCTCACCTTATCATACTTTTACCTCTTTTTTCCGTTTAGTACGTACTCTAACACAAACTGGGCCAGACCTATTCGGCCAATGGGTACATTCAAAATAAAAAATGTGGAAAAATAATATGCTCCATGGCGGCGGTTTAAAAAGTGTGGGGCGCGAGATATGATTTTATTTTATGTTATGGGAAACTAACACTAGAATTTTAAAAAGTTCACATTGCAAGTGAGTATTAAATAGAAAAAAATGGATAATATATATTATGTTAATCAATTAATAAATTAGACTTACAGATAAGGTCGATATATTCACGGAAATGTAAGAGGCCGTTATAGCGTAATTGGATAACGCGCCTCCCCGTATAAGAGGAGATGTGTGGTTCAAATCCCGGTAGTAGCCAAATATTTTTTCGTGGATTTGATTTCTCTGTATGTCTTTCTAATTGATGAATTAATTTGGTTTTAAATTTCACAGAACTTTTTTCTGAAAATATGTCAACTTCACAATAAGAATGTGTACTTGAATATAATATATGTGTGTTGTGTACAAATGTGTCCAAAAATAAAAATGAATTAAAATGGTTAATTCTGGCGTCCCCTAGCGGCAATTACACAAAGTAATTTGTGCCAATCGTACCACAAAATGTGGATTTCTCTAAAAATGGATAATATTTGTTAATCAATTAATAAATGTGACTTGCAGTTAAGGTCGATATATTCACGGAAATGTAAGAGGTCGTTATAGGGTAGTTAGATAACGTTTCTTATAATTGGATAGCTTGGATAACTTCCCCCGATAGGATATCCGTGGTTCGAATCCCGGTAGCAGCCAAATATTTTTTCTTGGATTTGATTTTTCTGTATGTCTTTCTAATTGATTAATTATTTTAGTATTAAATAGGACGATTACCATCTTACTAGCTTCTACTTATTTAACAATTTATATGAGTCGCTGCACAATAACAGAGTGATTAAAAAATAAGGGATAGGATAGATAGGCGAACAGGAGTAGGAACAAGAGTCGGAACTGGTAAAAAAAAAGAAAAACAAAACTATAGCAAAAAGATAAATTTAAAATAAATACATATTGGGTATAACAGAGCTAGTCCACAATACTTTATAGGTAGATTCCAGCGGCATGCAGTGAGAACATAAAGCATGACTTTTATTTCATCATAGGAAAAAAATCGAAATTTAATATAATATATATCTGGCAGAATATTATGAACTATTAAAATCTGAATAATATGTTATTTCGGTTTCTTTTCAAAATATACGCTTAGGAAAAGGTCATGCTTCTTGTTTTTACTGCACGACTCTGGTAGATTCCTGCTTTAATTATGAGTCAAAAATGTTCATGCAACCATGACAAAATAAAATGATGAAAAATAAATAAAATGATAAAAACCTTTCTGTGGGATTTTATTATATTATATAACTTGTATTTAAACGAATGAATTTTTCATAATTGATACAAGTTACTGTAATGATAATTCAAAGTTTTACAAAAAAAATTAAGCAAATATTGAAATATTGCATATCTCCACAACTATCGATATTAGGTTATGGTTGCTTGAACATTTTCGATTCATAATCAAGATTGGAATTTACCTGTAAAGTATTGTGGACGAGCCCTCTTACCCTGTATAGTGTTAATTAAAAGCGATTGCTTTTGGAAGCTTTTGTATATAAAAGATAAGCATACAAAATTGCAGTGTACATTTTAGGAGAAAAGAAGTTGAAACAAAATGTTTGGGAAACGCTGATCAATAAAATGAAACTGTACAAAGTAGCACATACTTTACAAAAAATGTTTGTCACATTTTTTAATTAAACAACTTTTAAAACGAGAAAAGAGTTTCTAAAATATATCTCATTGATATACATAACTACAGGATAGCACAACTCCAAGGAATAAAATATTAGTATATTTAAGGACTCTTAAAAAGGAAACAATATTTCAACGGAGTATGAAAAATATATAAATACTCATAATATATAATGATAAATAAATTAAATTAAAAACCATTTTGGTAATGGCCACAAAAATTACGCTTATTTCGTCTATTGTTTTAATTTATCTCTAGAACCAATTTTTTCGGGCAATTCACATTGGCAGTCTCTGATATTTGAAGAAGCTTAATTTTCTGTGTGTGTGAATTGCCGTGAACCAGTTTTTTCTATGATCCCACCGGAACGGACAGGTTTTGATTCACGCGGGAGTCAAAAATTTCACACGCGATATTTTGCAGGCGGCCAGCAGAAGAAAAAAAGCAGACTAATGGGAAAACCACCAATACATTCATACCTAGAGAATCCTTGATGATCAAATATTCCCAATAATCCCTTTATTCCAATAGTCCCAATATCCCAATATCCCAATATCCCAATATCCTAATATCCCAATATCCCAATAGTCCCAATATCTCAATGGTCCCAATAGAAAGTTCAGTAAGGAGCGCTGTCGAGAGATTTTGCCCCGACAGCCGCCATTATGAAACAAGATTGAAAATCAGACTGGTTAATGAGCTGTGCCGAAATTCACGGTAACTTTTCTCAAAAGTTTAATCGAAATCTGATAAGAATTGCGGGAGTTATCGTATCCATAAAATCTGCCATATCCCATAATATAGATAAACGTTTTTACGGAGCATTTTTTAGGTTTCAGAGTCTCATGTTCGCGATCGAAGACACTATACATAAATTTTTGAAAGTTGCGTCATGTGACTTTTTGCAATACGATTAGATAGTATTTTAATTGATATCAATCAAAATTAATATTGATACTTTGACAGTGAACGATATCTACCAGCGAGTAGGGTAGGAGTTTCATCCAAATACCACCCATAATCTCCCCACTCCTATCCATTCTAACCCCGCCCCTACTCCTAACGCCATTACATACACCCAATCCACATAAATATTGTCTGTACTTGTTTTTAATTTATTTGAAAATTTGTTATTGATAATGACAGTAATCTCGAAAACGTTCTAACATTTAAATAAAATATATAGTGAAAAAAAACAGTGTTTTTTTCCACTATATATGTTATTCAATTCAGTTCATGTTTAATATATTAAAATTTAATTTCCACAATGTTTCACAAAAAACTTTGAACATTTACCAGTATTTGTGTTCTTAAAAATTTGAAGGTATTTAAAAATATTGTAAACTAACAATTTCGGAGGGAGCATAACTTAATTATTTTTTAAAATACTACATCAACACCATACTGCCCCGCTTAGCTAAAAAGCAGTATCTCCGTTAAAAAAATTACTGAGTAAATCAAGTGAATGTGGAAATTTCTATCATTCAAATGAATATTAATTATTTTTTTCGCTCAGTCAATAGATATTGAATTAATAGTGATAAAAAAGTTATTTAATTTATTATTATTGGCGTATATTTATTATTATTTTATTATACTGCATATATATTGCATTGCACTGCATATATAGTGCGTTACATTGCAAAACTGCAAATACGCTACATCTTTCATACCCCAGATTGATATACTGCAAATTAAAGAAAGGTAAAATATGACCTCAAGTATCCAAAACCACAAAAAAAGGTTACAAAGTGGTAAACTTCGATAATGTATACATAAACTGTGAGTTAATGTATATATTAACGAAATTAACACTTTGTCTATACCATACGTAAATAATAAAAAACATAACGATAATTTTCACAACCTGATATTCTTGACTACGCAAAATAATTTGACACTCTCTGCTATACAGTGTTAATTATAGTTTAAAAAAATAGGTATATGAGGACGAGTTTATAATTTACTTTCCTACTTCAAAAAATAACTAGCAAATTGTTTGTTAGAATAGTTGAAGAGTTTTCTTTTCTCTTAGCGGTCGGCGTCTTTTGTTACAAAGCGAGCGTCGCGGCGGCGGATCAACAACGCACACCTCTGGACCACCAAGCTTCAGCCAAAGTCAACAGAGATAAACCAAGTTCACAGGGATCTGTCCGCAGACTGAGCTTTTTACATCTCAATAAACCCACGTTTTACACGGAGAAGAATAGCGCGGTCGTAGTACGGTAAATAATACAGGAATGTGTAGGAAAACTTAAATCCTAGGAATTCCGTGTATTAATAAACAATTATTTCAATAGAAAATTGTTGTAGTTTTCTGTCTTTCCTCACCGTGATGTTCTTTGAAAAGTAATTGTAATACTCTTGTTTCGGGATGAGGAAGCTCCAAGTAAGGACTTTGGTCTCGTAAGTATTTATTCGGTGACAATAACGGTTTAGACAAACGTTTGTACAGTAAGATGCGGTCTGAATAACAATGGTAGTAAAAGAGAGAGCGACTCGACATTCACGCGCCTTTTTATACCTTCTCTCTCTCTGTCATGCAGTCTCTTTCTGGCGTCGCGACATACGTTCCTCTGATCTATTAGAGTAATCATGGTCAATAATAACGATAATATAATAACTTATAACGATAAATCCGCATCCAAAATTATCAAGCGCCATCTGTTTAGATCTGCGGTATTCTTGATGGGTTAAGGTTCATTCACGGTAATTTTATCATTGACTGTGTTATTAGCGTTCATCATGAACTAGGGCGTGCAAATTTACCGAAAAAGTGGTGAAACCCTGATTATAATACTTGTGTACCGGTATTTATGAAGTCATCAAAAAAGGCATTATATTGCCACGAGATGATAAATGAAGAGAAATCGCGCATAATAAAATTTAAATAAAATATTTGGGACAACAGTATACCGGAAAATTGCAGAAATCAAAAGCTTATTAAAATAAGACAAGTGACGTCGCGCGGAAGAGTCTTTTTTGACAAACTAAGCAAGAACATAGAAGTAAAACCAGCGAAAGCGGCGACTAGTGATAAGCGAATTATAATCGGCCAGTGAAGTACTTGAGTACCTATGCGACAAGTGTTGAATGATACGATGATGATGAAACGACATGAATTAGATTTACCAGAGACAAGTGGAAGATTCTTGTGTTGCGAATTACAGAAAAGTGCTCAAGCTGAAATTGTGTACAGTGAATTTTGAACTAACTAACTAACTGACTAACTAACTAACCATCACGCCGTTTCTCCGCAGGGGTAGGCAGAGGGGATTGAACGCCACACTCTTCTATCCTGGCACCACTTTTGCTTCGGCCACATTCATATATCTTCTCATACAAGTTATACGGTTGTTGCGGCTTTTAACAGGGCCATCCTCAAATATTTGTAGTACCTGATTGTGCCAGGTCTTTCGCGGACGCTCTATTCCTGCTGCCTTCAACACTCGCCTCATATATTTTCTTAACCATCTTTTCCTCGTTCATACGTTCCACATGACCAAACCACGTCTACCACACTACAGCCAGCATTGCATTCACTTCTAATTTGCTCATACCTCACTCTATCGACCAAAGATTTTCCACACAAGCGTCTTAGTGACCGCATTTCCACCGCATTCAGTCTACTTTCATTCCTCTTTTGCCAATTCCAGGCTTCACTTCCATACGCCAGGGTTGGCACTAAAATGCCATTATGTATCGCTAGTCTTGCTTCCTTTGACAGATTTTTATTGGCCATAATTGCATTTAGTGCACCATTATTGAATTAATTAGTGAATTTGTGATAAATATAAACTTTAACTGATGTTGAGTGTTTCGTTCGTCTCCTGCCGCCGCGACCCTGTGACAATATTAAAACAAACGATATTAGTTTTTGATTTTTGCTTACTATAGGATTGTATAATGGTGAGGGCGGCGTAGAGGGGTAGTATTTTTTTCACTTTATTTCAAAAAGAATCACAACAAACGTACTTTATTTATTCTTTGTGGCAAGACCAAAATAAATTAAGGAACTAAACAATACTTTTAAACCCCTGTATTTTATGGGTAGGTCAGCCATGTGTGTTTAACCTAACGGAAAAATTATTATATTTCGATTTTCTTCCACACGGTAGGAAAATATTTCTTAATATATTAAATGCGGGGCTCTCGACGCTTGACCCAACATTTCGAAATGCCCCCAAAACACAGCATCCGCAACAAACGAGAATGGCATTGTTCTCTGGAGAATTGGGTTAATTGTTCCAGAAAAATGTCCCGAAAAGATTAATGTCGCAGTGCACTGGACCAATAAATCCTACCCCTTAGAAAGGGCTGTGAAGGGAATTCAATATTACTCCCTAAAGAGAAAAAAGTTGCAGAAACTTGATGCCCCTAAGATGTGAGATAATGTCGCATTCTCTTTCTGGGTAGTATCGGGTGTTTTATTTGTAGCTGGTTGATGTTGTTTTTGAAAAACTTATTCAAATATTTTTGTTATACTGCTTTAGACGCGTTGAGGGTGTGGTTTAAGGATACAACGAAATGTCCACGCATCATGTAATGGAATATTTAATTATTTTTTTTAGCGAAATTTGAAATAAATTAATTTTTAATAATAATAATTAATTAAATTTAAATTAAATTTAATAAATATTATTATTACTGAAATTTAAAATAAATTAAATTTTAATAAATATTATTATTAAGTTCTCAGGGTTAACTATTTAAAGTGTGACAGCTGTTTCGGCTTGCAAGGCCATTATCAAACAATTAAGATAAACTATAGAAGTCTACCAGAGACTAATTTATTTATGTGGCAAACGTAATGTAATAAACTATTTATACGTAATCTTATATAAATATATATAAACTTGATATATAAAATAAAAACTACTTGACTTGGGTGACCTCAAATATATGCCGGGCGCTGATTGCGTGTCACACTCTAATCATCTAAAGTTTTAATACCAGCAATTAACGGATATTACGACAGACAGATAACGAAATTATTATGTTTGATATTTATAAATACGTGTTTATAAATACTTATAAAGACTTTCATACATGTTTCCCGTATAAATAGCTTAGTCTCTGTGAGACTTATATAATTTATCTTAATTAATATTCATCCCTCTGTGGACGAAATCCAGTAATCGTATTCTCAGAAAATACATACATAAAAATATGATAAGGAATATTGTCCCACCAGAAGCAACGAAACAAAAGCTAAAATTCGGTTTTCCGCAACCAATCGTAATTCTTATAAGTGGCTACATAAATATCAATTCGTTTGAAAATGGTGTTGTGAAAATAGCATTAGCTCCAGGCACTCTAATTATTGTTTATTCTCTCCATGCAGTTATTTAATATAAATCTGTTTTTTACTTTGTAGCCATTGATGGAAATTCTAGTTTGTGTTCCATTACTTGTTATTCTAACGCAACGTATACGAAACAGTACGTAGTTTTTATGTACGTCAAAGAAATATAACTTCTAACGCGCGTACACACACCATTTTTTCTTAGAATTGCCTAAAAATACAGCAATAACAATTACCAATAACAATTCAAAATATGAAAGACAGCTTTCGTCTAAAAATTGACAAAATTTCCGAAAATATGCCAAAATATACTGAGAAGTGCGGATGAAGTATCTGTTATTTGGCATAATAAATTGATAAGCATCAAATAAATGCTCTACCTATATATATTTAATTTAATTTTAAATAGTTAAAATTAAATTTAAAAAAAGTCACTTGGTTTAATGGTCCCGAGGGTTCGAAAGGCCAACTTTTTTCGTAAAAAAGGCGAAACCAGTGCCGCAGAGAGTTTATGATTGTGTTGACATTTAACCGACGCGCCTTGACCAGCAATAAAGCCGCGGCGACCGCAGTGTTACCAACGCGGAGATTAGTCTACGTGACAAATATGTTTTTACGTGCGAGAATTAAACGATATATTCTAGCAAGCGATAGTAAGTATTTCACAGACGAGTGATTAATTACGGAGTAGTGTGAATTTAAGAATAGCGCTTAAATTTAATTCGCATCCATTGACTTTGTAAATTTATTAAAATTATTAATAAATCGATGATTAATTTTCAATGTTTTAATTTGCTTTCAACAGCCACGTCCCGTATCAGTATAATTTTTTATTTATTTTATAAAATTTTTGAAAAAAAACATCGGCTTTCTACAAAAAAAACATCTCATATATGTATCTATCTGTGAAAAAATGTGGTGTTATATTGTTTTACGTGACTCCTTCAGATGAACGATGAATCAGAGAAAGTTTTATGGCGGACGGAAGATATAGCGTCGAGGGAACTTGTTGATTTTTATTTGTTTTTTATGAACCTTTTTGTGATGAAATTGCGACAGTTATGTCCGTTTGTAAGATATATGGAGTGATGCATTAAGAAATGTGATTCGCTGCATGAATATATATTTCTTTGCAAGAGGCGTTTTGCGCGATTTTTTTAAAAATCATTTTTATCATTTCTTTGGTCATTACTTATGTGCACGTTTTTGGATCGGCAGTAGGTAGAAGATTTTGAAATTATATAAAAGTAATTTCAGAGAACACTATTTTCTTTTTTTAAATAGATATACCAACCTGGAATACAGGTCGCATCAATATTCTTACTATTTTCAAACTAAGCTAAACACGCTTGTGCTGTGGAAATAGGACTAACTTGCTGGTGTACTGGAACACGACTCGAACCACCGACCACCAGATCACTAGGCGAGCTTAGATGAAAACAATAGATGCAAAAAAAATCAAAACTAATATAGTCCTTAAGTACAGTGTTAAACCACACCATCCCTTCATAGAATATGCTTTTCTGGTTCAAAAATATCAATACATCAATATAAAATGTCAATCGAGATCCGAACCCCGGTTTTCCGCGTGACAGGTGTTAGTACTGAAAAAATAATGACTTATAAATCTTCGTCTTTCCACTGCTGGATATAGGCCTCCTCCTTATTTTTCCATTCTTCCCTGTTGTTGGCTAATAGTAGCCATTTCTTTCCCCCCACAGCGACAATCTCATCTGCCCATCTCTTTTGAGGTCTTCCGATGCCTCTTTTATTTTCCCAAGGTCTCCATTTCAGAACTCTGGGAGGCCATCTTGTAGCATCTTGTCTTGCAACGTGTCCTGCCCATTGCCATTTTAGCTTCGCTACACGATCCATGATATCCTCTACTCTAGTTCTGCGCCTAATTTCGTCGTTTCTAATTCTCTTAGGCTTACTCCAAGCATGGATCTCTCCATGGATCGTTGCGTGCATTTGAGCTTTTCTACACTTTTCTTTGTAAGGGCCATAGTCTCCAATCCATACGTCATCACTGGCAGTATGCATGATTCAAAGGCTTTTCTTTTTAGGCTAATTGGGATCTCTTTGTTCTCGAAGATATGTTTGAGTTTGCCAAAAGCAGCCCAGCTCATTCCTAATCGTCTTGGCACTTTCAAATTAATGCATTAAAATCAGCATTTGCTTGAGAAATACATACCATAATCTACTAGAGCAGTAGCAAAGATGGTAGATCACTGGCACCTACCGATATCAATAGGCGCCTCCAAAATAATTGCAGAAATTTTGCATCAAATCACTTGCATAAAAGCGAATGAATTTTTAATATTTGGTATAAATATGAAAGTCCAACATACAGAAAATAAGACAAAAATAATGAAAAAAATGCAAACTTTGAAGCCGCTTATCTCCATATTAGGACATGTTACTTGAACATTTGAGAAATCTCAAATTCTATAATTCATCTTAATTAATTATTACACCCTGTATATAAATGCTACAAAATTCTGTAATGCGATTAATGTGGTTTTCTTGAGAAATTTAACTGACGGACCACTGAATATATTCCAAATTAATATTTTCTAATTTTTTTTTTGTTAATAAAAGCGGGACAATAAATACGGCGATTTTACATCTATACGCCGCAGATGTAAAAATTAAATATTATCTTTTATACGATTAAATAAATGTGATTATATGATTCTGTATTTCTGTTCGTAATTATCTTATCAAATTTAAATTTATTATACATTCGTTCATTTAAAAATTTATTGTAATGTATACAAAATTATATTTTAAAACTCTTTTTGCTATGTAAATAGTCAACTGCCTTCAAACAGGTAATCCCTAGTTAGGCAGTTGAAGTGTAACACAATATTCAAATAAGATATGAATAAAAAACTATTATTATTATTATGATTAAGTAAAGGTTTTAAGAATATCGTGAAAATGTGTAATATATCGAATAGACAATTATGAGTTTAGTTTGTGAGATTGAATATTACCTTTGATCAAGGCTGGGCTCCATCCAGCCAGATCAACCACTTCTTCATTCTGAATGGCTAATTAACTTTAATTGGATTTGGTTGTGTCACGTGATAATTTGGTTCTCATAACTCTCGACGTCCTGTAGAAATAGAATGCAGCACGCGATGTCATCTCGTGTCATGGAGACATCAAAAGAATATCTTTCGCTCGTCTCAACACCCATCTATCTTGATGTACGAAATGAATTAATCAAGACCAAACGTTTATTAAATTTGGAAAGATATATTTTTTTCCAGATGAAATGTATATTCAGAATATTTTGAGTTTGTCCAAATTTTTCAGAACAGTACTGGATTTTTGTCACAGGGTCATCATTAATCAATCAATATATTATAGATGTCTCACAGAGGCGAAATTATATTATATTATGAACATCCAAAGACTTCCATACATACTTTCCCATAAAAATATAATTTCGTTTCTGTGAGACATCTACAATATATTGATTGAAATATATAATATATATGTAGTCCATACACACTATTAACGTCTATTGTAGCTTGTGTTATTGATTATTATTGTAACCAGCTGTAACCCTTGGTTGAACACTGGTCTTTGCTAAGCCCTACTAAATATTTATAATATCCTTTTGGCGGTCCACAGAGAGGCGACCGTAGCAGCCGGTTCGGGTTTGCTGGCCCAGGGTTCAAGCCCTATCTCCGGCCGTTTAATTTGGTTTTTTCAGCCGTGAATTCGAACGAAATTACAGACATCATATGAATTTACGGGGACAGACAGACAGAAAATGAAATTATTATGTTTAATACCTTCCATATATTTATGTAAAGGCCCAAAAATGCAGCAATATTAAAAAATGTATCCAGTCATCGAGGATTACTAATTTATAATACACTGAATTCGAGATTTTATAAGAAACATAGCCTATAAATTTAAAGGAAACATGATTTTGGAAGGGATAGACATACACGACATATACATTCTAGAATGCAGTACATTTTAAATTAGTAATGACTGCATTTAATTTTTTTTTTCATTTTTTGGATACTCAAATATAATCTTGATTATATAATAAAATTTTTGTAATAAAATGAATGTGTATTTCTTATTCGTATAGAGTGAAGATGTCGTTTATGGTTTTCCGTGATTCTAAACCTGCCCTTTGCTTGCTAGTATTAAGTAAAAGGAAAATAATTTAATAAGTAACGCATTTACACTCACAAAGGAAATAAATCTTGTCAGTGTCCGCGAATCTCTGATCTCGGACTATTGTGTGCGATTTATCTTACAAGACACTTTTTACAAGGAACCCGTGAAAAGGGATCTTTGATGTTGAATTCACAAAGGCTTAATAACAAATATCGGAGTAAAGGGTAAATTCTTATATTGGAAAGTAATGGGTGAAAAATGTACGCTGAGGTCGGAGTTCCCACAAAGGTTATCAACAATTTTATGTGTCCCCTACCCTAGTCATGCAGCGAGATAGGTCTACCAAGCAAATTAAACCCGTGATCGTTTTTTGCTCTAAACAACATATTAAAAAGAAAAAATGTAATTCGTAAATCCAAAATTACCATTTACAAATTGCATTATAAGATTATATAAGTGCAACAATTTTATACATAGGTACGAGTATCTAATACAAAACATGTTTTAAAATAATAAACAAAAGAAGTATAATAATAAAAATTGAATATATTTAAAAGAGAAATGAACAATTGTAAAAAAATATGATATTTAATAAATATATACAGGCTTATTTGTAAAACATTAATAACCTCGCAGGGCTATATTCCTGCCTTGATTATGAGTCGAAAATATTCAAGCCATTATGACCTAATATCAATAGTTAAGGAGATATGCGACATCAAAGATTGCATTTTTTTTCTTCATATTTCCGACTTACTTTTTGTAAAACGTTGGACTATCATTACAGTAACTTATATCGATTATGAAAAATTCATTCCCTTTAATACAAGTCCAATAAAAAAATAAAAACCTTCGAATTCCAATTGGAAAACATTCCAATTGGAATTTTTTCAGGGTTTTAATCATTTTATTTAACTTATATTGAAACAAATGAATTTTTCGTAATTGATATTAGTTACTGTAATGATAGTCCAACGTTTTACAAAAAAATAAGTCAGAAATATTGAGAAAAAAATGCAAACTTTGATGTCACATATCTCCATAACTATTGATATTAGGTCATGATAGCTTGAACATTTTCGACTCATAATCAAGGCAGGAGTATAGTCCTGCGAGGTTATTAATGTTTTACAAATAACCCTGTTACAATGATTGATAAAAAGGAAACAGTAATAATTACAACCTGGAATACATTTACGATTATGTCAGTACAATAAAAAAAAACGGAGGATAATTGTGTATAAAAATAGTGATAAACGTACCATGAATACCATTTTCAAGTCATATAAGAAAGTAAAATCACTTTTGACTGTTAAAATGCACTAATTCCTCAGTAAAAACATGACTGGTGTTTCATATCACGGCATGGTGAAGGTTAAATTAAATAATGATAGAATAATGATTCTTTACGTGACTTTATTCTTTATTCCAAGGTACGGCACGATTTTTCGTTTCAATGAGTTCTCCGAGAGAAAGAAATAGCAGTTTGAGAAAGAATTTAAGTGTTATTAAAAACCGGACGCTCGGGCTAATGGGAAAATTTATGGATGATTAACCCCAAGTGGCTGCTGTGCCGAAAGAAATGGGAATAACTAAAGGAGATCGGGAAGCCATCCAGTCGAGTACCTACTTCGTAGATACTGTTAATGTATTTCGAATGACGCATTTTATAAAACAACTTACCCCATTTTTATCTTTACGGAGACAAATAGGCAGTGAATGAAAAACGGAAAGAAGATAAACTTTTAGGTTATGGTTTTTGAGCATTGAAAGATTGAAAAATAAACTGCAAGTTTGTTGAATCACGCGTTTAGAATTTAAAAATTTAGAATTTTTAAAACTATTTATTAAATATTAATGATATACGCCTGTAATCCTCGTAAAATATCCCAATGAACACAAAGATTCATCGGAAGAGGATAGCAATAGGGATTTTGAGTACGATTTAGAATTTTAAAATCTGATACCAGAAGATATTTCGGATATCGAAAACATATGCGTGATAGCATAGAATTAATATATTTACATTTGTAAAAAATGAAAAATTGGATATCTAAGAAAAGTTTAACTCAATTAATTGTAACAAAAATGTAATTAATATTTATACACCTATTATATCCTCTCTTCTACGCTTAGTGACCATGCCCCTACATCCACCAAACTCTAATATTACCCTCCCCCACTCATCACGTCATTCTTAAGTATTAATAATATTACTGAAAATAACGCGACAGTATTGAAAATATTCTAATTGCTATAAATAACAAATAGTAAAAGTAAAGAGTGTTTTTATTTTTTAATATTTAAAATAGCGATTTACAAAGTTATACATGAAAATTTCGAACAATCATTTTACATATTTAAACTATTGCTATATATACTTATCTTTAATACGAGTATTATTTCAAGAACTTTACGCGGTGGAGTTCAATTCATTCTTAGACCATCCAAATCTCCCATTTCTTAAACAATCGAGCCAGGATGATCCAATGGTAATGTCAAAAGTTTATAGAACCGGCTCATAAGATGTGATGTAAGGAATGTGTCACGTTCCACATCCACCCAAAATATTGGGATTGTACTGGTACGTGTACATGCAAGGATTTACGAGGACTATCAATAAAAACGAATGGCACAACGTAAAGAGACGCGAGAGTTTGTAAAAGTTTTCAAATAAAATCATCGTTTTTTGGAGATTACCGTAGATTAGAGATTTTGTTCTCTTTTTTAAGTTCCTTTGTAGTTCCCGTATAATATAGAATAATTTGAAAGTAAATTTGAAGGGAAAAGAGATAACTGAAATAAAAATGTATAACATAGTCGTGTATTATGTACAAGATACTGTGTTTTTACTATTTAATTTATTATATATTTATTATTTAATTTAATTACAGGCCTTCAAAATAGAAAGCAATTTTATATTTCGCAGTACACAAAGGGGTCCTTATACCCCTATGGTTTCAAGGATTCTATTTCTTGGTTTTCTATATAAACATTTATACATATTCTTCTTGTAATGTCATCTCATATATAACGAAAAATATCAACGAGTCTTCAAATCTTATTCCCGAGGAGGTGCATGCGTGTTATCGGTGAGTTTCTTCTTATACTGCCATCTCCTATCATTGGAAGTCTGACTCTTTTCACCACCGCATGGAACAACTCGAGTTACGCTGCTGCCAGCCCCTCGAGATACGCAGCCATGAGATGCGGCGTGGATGATGAGTTGGTTTAGAGTTTACTTTGGTCCCTCATTATTTGTACAAGATACTCAAGCTCATTCTCATTCTTTCTATCTTAATAATGATCGCTGCTCTTCTTGGCCTTTTATAGCCAGGAATAAGTCTACAGTATGAGTCAGTACGAGTCTACAGCGCCACATCTCAAAAGCCTCTACTTTATTGGAATTGATTCTTGGCTTAATGTCTTGTTGGTGTATTGGTGTATTAAGATACAAAATTACATATTGAAGTAAACAAAAGTGAGCACATTCAAAACCTTCCGTTCGAAGGACGAATTCCTCGAGTCAAGATCGGATGGTTTTAACTGTAGAGGCATTTAAAAACTTTAAAACTTCGGCAAGAAGTGGTAAATGAAAATACATTATTGAGTCATTTTTTTTATTCTGTCTTCTAGTCCTTTTCATTTGGAAAAAATGGACATAACTTTTGTTAACATCACGTACATTTTTATTATACAATGTTAAAAAAACGATATTGTCTGTAGCACGAAAAAATTTAGTTTTCAAAATAAAATGTATATCCGTCTTATCAATTACCTGTTTTGTATTTACATATTTTTATACTTTTTGACATATTTAAGACAAATTATGCATACTTTTTTACTTTTTTTTAAACTTTTTAGACCTCTGCGCAAACATAGAACATTTATGTAATATTGTAGTAGTATTTGAAAATAATCTATAGTTAATAAATAAAGATTAATTAAGATTTACTGTGTAACATCATTGAAAAAAAATATATCGTAAGTCCATGTGTGGAGCAACTTTCTTAATTTCTCAAACGTCAGCCAACAAATTAGTTTGGTAATTTATTAATTGATGAAATAATTTAATTTAGGTCGTTTTAGAAACATATTATTTTATTATTTAGAAACATTGTATTTTAAGTATATGGAACTAAATGATTTAATTTTAATTTGATACAAAAATGTGATACTAACTGCATGAAAAAATTGTGAATTTCGTTCGCATTGCCTTAACATAAATATTAACTTCTCGTGGAACTTTGAAATCAAATCGCATAATGTTATTGAAAACTATAAAAAAAATATTTTTAGAAATCTATTGCCATAAATCAAGCAATACGTCTATAAAAAATTTAGAACCCACAACATTGTAAGCTTGCGTTCGGTTTGTAAATAGAAACCCACGCAAATTAACCGAACAGAAACAGAAAAAATAAAAGAGCAAACCTTGATACCAAGTTAGATTGCCAGCAATCAAAAGACGTCAAGTTTACCAAAGGGGGATTAATCCATTTTCCTGCTTTCACAGTATTTTTTACAATTTACGAGAGATGTAAACTTTTGAAATTAGTTAACTAATTTCTTTAATTTCGTTTTTGAAATATTTTTTATTTCCTGACAGTAAAATTTGGTTTGGACGTTTCTTTATGTGACCCCGGCTATATGTATTCACAGTATTTGTTTCTGTGTGACAAGGAACTTTATCTCTGTTTCCTTCCATCTAAGGGATGTTATTTTAGAGAACAATTTTAAATTAAATTAAATACATAAAAAATTGTGGTAATGGCCATGGTGTTGGCTTAATTAAGGAGATAATTTTAATTAAAATAAATTACAGAAGTCCCACAGAGACGAAACTACATATTTATTTAGGAAACGAGTATGGAAGTCTTTAAAGAGTGGCTCAGGTTTTACGACCTTAGCTTAAGTGATTACTCCACGCAATAACGTTCACCAATACCACCACAAGAACAACCACACAATATAATTTTTTTGAAAGTTATATACATGATGTAACAGAGCTAGTCCACAATACTATACAGATGGATTCCATCTTGATTATGAGTTGAAAATGTTCAAGTAACCATGACCTAACATCGATAGTTAAGGAGATATGCGACATCAAAGTTTGCAATTTTTTTTCAATATTTCTGACCTTTCAAAACGTATACTATCATTACAGAAACTTATATCTAATATGAAAAACTCATTCCATTTAATACAAGTGAAGCGAAATGATAAAAAACTTTCAAATGTTTGGAACGTTTTCCAATTGGAATTTTTACAGCGTTTTTATTGTTTTATTTAACATTTATTTTAAACGAATGAATTTTTTGTAATCGATATAAGTCACTGTAATGATATTTCAACGTTTTGTAAAAAATAAGTCAGATATCTTGAAAAAAAGCAAACTTTAATATTGCAGAGCTCCATAACTATTGATACGGTTGTTTGAACATTTTCGACTCATAATCGAGGCGGGAATCCACCTGTAAACTATTGTGGACTAGCTCTGTTACACTCTGTATATGCTCCAAATTAGATTCGTTTATATATTCGAATGGTCTTTGCTAGTATATACATCTGTAGTCCTTCACATGACATAGTTTACATAGATTTTCGCCACTGATAATGATACCTGTTTATATTTAAATTGGAAAATTAATAATAATTTTAACTTCGTTGCACGTATCAGAAAATTATTTAATCTTGTGTACACCGTTATAATTTGACTGCTATATGCCAGGGCTTATGAGCTTACAGTTAAGTTGACACAAAAGCCACAATTGCAACAAGCCAATTAGTACAGAGATGAACATGGATTATAGGAGTGTGGTTGTTCACTCTTATCGGTTGATTGCGATGAAAAATGTTTCTAAATATAGATTAACGTAATATTTAATATGGTAATCTACGCCACAGACGTGACGCACGTAAAGTCTACTGAAAAAACATTTTGCAAAATTAATCATTCTGCATTGATAATCATTTAATCACCACCGTAATGTAGTAAAAAATGTACACAAGTCAATTTCTTACTCATGGCAGTCCAAGAATGTACTGTATAGATATATGAGAATGTATGAATGAGCGATATTTTTTCGAGAAAAGATATATGTCCGCTTTACGCTAGACATTGATGCAACAAAACACTTGACAATAGTTATGCCTCTTTTCATTTAAGAAAGATAATCGAATTAGTATATGTAAGCTGTGCGTACGAGGCACATTGTTTCGTTGTGTTCGTCGTGTTTTTATACCTGCAAACATCAACACAAATAAAACAATGTGCGTCGTACGTACGGCTTACACATACTAATTCGATTGTCTTTCTTAATTAAGAATTAGCATCTCGAGGTAGACCGCTGATGTAGAGTGAGCATAATGTCTTTTTTATGTCAGATTTGGATTTGTTTTACTATTAAAGCAATTAAAAAAACGAGGACACTTTTTTTAATGTTGGCTTTGGATTACAAGATTAATTTAAATAATAAACAAATGAGAAATTGTCGGACAGATAATTAATAAATGGGATTTTAGCAATTGGTTACAAAAATATTATAAAATTAGATTCTCGTTTGGCTGTACATTTTTTCTACAAGTACTACTCAAGGCGATCGTCCGGCAAAGTGAACAAAATTCACATTTTTTTCTCATATCTTCTCTTGCGTTTTTTATTACATTTTTGTATGGAAACATATCATATTAAAATTTATTCCTCAGGTTCTATATATTTTAAATACGGATATATCTTCTTAAAATAACACAAACTAAATTATTTTTTCAAATTAATAAATTAACAAACCTGCGATGTTTTAAAAATGAAGAAGAATTTATGAACTCGTGAGATGTTTTTTTTTCAATAATATTACAAAGCAAACAATTATCTTAAATTTATTAATATTGTATCGAGATGCTAAAAATAATTTACGCATTGTCCGAACCCCCGGTAATGTCACTTGGAACAACATTATCGAAGGATCGAGGACGGCTTATAACAATCTAGGGTGATCTACAACCTTTGGGAAACGTCTACTTACGTCTAGAAATGCCTGGTACAACCGAGAAGCATCTAGAACCTTCTTCTATACATTCTATATAAAAATATCAGTATTTGCATCATAAATAGCGCGGATCTAGGCCGCCGCGTAATTGTCGTGTTTGATAGTTCATTCAGTGCGAAATCGGTGCGAAGAACGCGCGAGCCGCAACACGACGCTGAGTGCCCAGTGACGACGCCGAATAATCGAGCGAAGTACCTAATTGGCGAAATAAATAAATGCGATAAATTCTACGAGAGAAAACATAGAACGGAATATTTTAGCAAGTGTTAAATACGTGTTACCCAGCGATAATAAAGTGTTCATTTACTAGAGACACACAGCAAAACGTTAAGTTTAATTAAGTGACTTTGTACATTGAATAAATAATTGACCATTAATTAATTAACAAATCGCTAATTCATTTCCAGTGTTTTCATTCATTCCTCTCTAGCCACGACACGTGAAAATATTTATAAAAAATGAACGAGAAAAGGATATTTTTGTTTTTTTTAATATTATTTTTATATTTTGTGATGAAGAAAGTGTATTGTATTTGTCAGAACTAGATAAGATACGTGGTAGGTATTTTGGCCTATTTACATGAAAATTTGAAACAAAGAAATGTATGTTTGCATTAGTTTGCCTGTCATTTTTAGTTTCATCGTGATACGGTATGTTAAACCAAACAATTCTGGAAATAAAGTCCCTCAGAAAATACCGATACTATCCAACATGACTAATGTAATGTGTACCCAAACTACATTAAAACTATTGGTCATATTTCAAATTACTTTTAGGCTGAAATATCACAATGGTTTACTTTTGCGTTGTTGTGACAGAAGCTGATAAATCCGAATTTGAATAAAAACGTATCTGACAATTTCATCGGAAATTATGTTTGAAACTACAAAAGTAATATTGCGGAGGGATGAAGTACGTTGATTTACCACCCAACTTAATTTACTTTTCATGTAAAGTTCACCCACAGGTTTCACTAAAATGACAAAAATATACACATGCGAATGTAAACAGAATTCCTTGATTTTACATGACATTGTTCTGTTCGTGTGGACAAAATGGACCCGCTACCGGCAACACCGCTAAAAACTGAGGAATTTTATTTTATTTTATATTTAACGAGACACTGACAGAATATTAGGTAAAAATAACATATAACAATACAGTATTTATTATCATGTCTTCGTTTTCTAACAACATGCATACATTCAGAGTATCAATGCAATGCGTTCATGTTCGAAATAGGCTTATTAAATGCACAGCGATTAGGCATCTACAGTAGTGAAGGGTCCACTCTGTACTCACTACTGCAATGTAGTACTACATTACATTAAAGTGCACACTTCACACGTTTTGAAGTGTAGTGCACACTACAAACTACACACACTTAAAAGTTATTGGAAGTACATACTTCAAATAGTACACTTCATTTCAAAGCGAACACTAAAAAGTACACACACTTCAAAGTTATCGAAAGTACAAGCACATACTTCAAATAGTTCATTTTTTATGAGAAATTTTTGGGAAGTTGATGTAGATAAATGAAGAAATCTTTGGAAACTGAAACAACCCCCCCCCCCGCCCCATGGTTTGAAAAATTTCATTACACTTTACTTCATTAATACTACAATTACTTCATTTCATTAATACTACAATTACTTCATTACTTCACTTCATTAGTACTACAATTTCGTAGTATTACAATTACTTCACTTCGTGTATTTTTACTACAATTGTAGTGTACACTTTGAAGTCTTCAAACTGATGAACGTGTGTGTGTTGTAGTCTTCATTTTGAAATGTAGTTTTTCCCTTCGCTAATCTACAGTGCAAGAATAAGCGAACAAAATAAAATTGGTCAGAATTGTTTTTGTTGTTTATAGCGTTCAATTTGTAGTTGTACATAATTATTGTTTTTAATTAATTAAAAACTTTATATAAATCTCTTAAAAACTTGAGAAAAGAGTGAGAGTAAGGATCCAGGCGGCCAAGATGAGTTTTTTAAAGGGGGTAGCGGGAGTCACACTGTTGGACAGAGTAAGAAGTGCTGAAATAAGACACACACTCGGCATGGAACCCCTACTCATACACATAGAAAAATCACAAGGAAGACGGCCGGTGGGTCGCTCCAGATTAAACTGGGAGAAGCAACAGAAAAATGTTTATGAAAACAGAATGGGTCTGGAATGGTTGACTCATGCGAAAGCAGCACACTATGAAATTATGGGGAATATGAAAGCAACTGTCGAATCTTTGGGCTCCCGATTCTACTAGGACAAGGGGATGAAGATGATGATGTATAAATCCCTTGGAGTAACTTTACGTCTACCGGTTTCGATACCACTGTATACTCGTCAGGACGGACGCATACTAACTATCCATTAGCCATTATGGTAAACAGGTTCATTTTTGAACGGGGGAGTGGCCACAGTTATGGAGGCGGTAATTGACAAGTTGTCACCGAAAGGGGAGATATATCAAATAACGGGTTATTCGGAAAATTGAACTGATTATTATTGGCTTTAGTGTTCAGGTATGTTATCCAATCTAAGGCCTCTATTATTTGTATGGAGAATCTCAATACCGTTTTCCTTTTTAACCGGTCGGATGCCGCGCATTTCGCGCACGATTGCTGTTTTGTAGACACTTTTTTGTGATGTTTATATTCATGTAAAAATCAACAATGATCGCTAAGAATTTGCAGTTTCTGGTTTCTCAATATACAGACTTCAATAATTATTTTTATTTCAATAATTACTTGTACAATAATAACTTATTCATTAATTATGAAAATGAGTAACGAAATTTACTGTCAGCAATGTACGCACATGTTTATCGAATAAAACCATGAAAGCAATAACACTTAAGATATTGTATTTCAATATTTTCGTTCTAAATATATTAAAGAATATAAAAATACTCAATTTTAATACTTTTTTTATTTAAACATTTAAATAAATAGATAAATAACACAATTAATGCGCGGTTCGAAGACGACATTTGGAATGATTTTTTGTCCGGTTTGCGCAGAAAATGAGGTTACTTGACAAATAGAACTCGTTCATTCATTCAAAAACTTGAGATGTAAATAATGATAAGCTTTAAAAATCCAAAAACGCAGGTAAAATAGGCCAAATTCGCATACGTGTCTAGGGAGCGCAGATCAGCGCTCCGGCACCCAACCGGTTAAATATGTGGCCTGTATTATGTACATTTATCATTTTGGAGCGTGGTCACCATCAACCTTAATCAATGGTTTCCATTTTCTCGGAAGACGGTCGATTCCGTGGGCAAAGAGTCTTTTTGTCCTCTTCCACTGTCGCCAGAAGGACCTGCCCATCAAGGTCCGAAGATGGGCCCTTTCCTGACTTGCCATCTAAGCTGTCATCACCAGCTTTGAAGCGAAAAAACCATTCACAGCATGCCGTTTCTCTAATTTTAGCCTAACAGATCGTTAAGATTGCGAAATGACTCGGTAGAGGATAATGTGGCGTGTATGGTGTGTACCTATAGATTTCGATTCGCATTTTATTTTCTAACCCTATTGGAATCAATTTAAGGACAATTGTCAATTAATAGTCAAATAAAAAAAAAAACGCCAAGAAATAAACGGCGGAAAATTATGTTTCATTTAAGATAGATATTTTGAATTCGCGGTACGTCTATAAACTTAGTTCGACATTGTATTTTTCGATAACGATATTTCGTGTCGTCTAAATAAATAAATAATTTGTCACGTTTAATATTCATTTAATAAAGCTCTTAAGTGCTCCTTGTTACTAGTTTGTGTACATTAAGTTAATAATTCAAATCTCGAAACACTTTGCGAATTCTCATTAATGATCTTCCACGTAACTGTAATATAATGGATAGCTTCCATGGAAATTATTACTAATTTTCCGTGTTGTGCTCGTTAGCACACGGACTGATTTTCAAATCAATTTGGTTACAAATTATTATGGAGACACTTCACCCCCTGTGTTTACGAAAACCTCCTAATCCTGTGATGTCGTCTCCAATATAATGCAAGGTTCCCGACGCGACCAGGATCTGTTTTTCGTCCTTGTTTGACAGTATTATTAACCCAAGGGTGGCTGCGTCGGGAAGGTACATATTTGTAGCAAATTAACGATAAAATAAAAATTGTGAAGTTTAAAAAGAATTCTATGCATCAAGTTTTGCAAAGATTAGTCATTTTTAATAAATAAATATTCTTAATGATGTTTTAAATGAAAGTATGTTCTAAGAACACAGTTACTGGATTTGGTCCCCAGAGGGATAATTAATTCACGGAGACGAAGCTATTTATAAATGAGAAAAATGAATGGAAGTCTTTATACGATTGCTCGGGGCTTACAACCTGTATGAACTGGCTTAAGTGATCACTCTACGCATTGCAACGTTCACCAATTCCATCGTAAGAACATCAGCACGTTATGAAATTTTTAGAAAGTTGTATATATAGTTCGAATCAAGAACATTTCATTTATTGCATTGGCCTCTGCTAGAGACATCTGCTGTTATTTTTTTCTCATTTACAAGTTAGTATGCATAGATTTCGCAACTGGTAATGATACCACTACAATTTATTTTTCAAAGTGGAGTTTTTTTAGCAATATTCTTCTTAAAAGTGGATGTTCTTACGATGGAATTGGTGAACGTTGCATTGTGTAGAGTGATCACTTAAGTTAGCTCATACAGGTTGTAGGCCCTAAGCCATAGTATAAGAGCCCTCCATTCAATTTTCTCATACACAAATAGCTTCGTCTCTGTGAGACTTCTATAATTTATCCATAATTAAATAAATACTTATCACAGCCCGGTTTCTCTGCAAGGGTATAATGGTTATATCACACTTATTTTGTCCTGTCAAACAATTCTTACCGTGTTCACATTCATACATAATTCACAGATCGAATAATGCCAACTTCGCTTTTATGATTTTTTTCCGGACGAAACTAACTTTTTTGCTTAGATTCAGATTTTTTTAGTTATTTCTTCACTCTTATAATTTCTTTACCAATCTTTCTTACTATATAATTTTTGAATATATTCTTTCACACCCCTAGGCGACCAAATTTTCAGAATCTACTTTCAATCATATTATACTAGCAGCCAGCTGACATCTATTGGGCGTAGGCGTCTACAATGTTTCACAGCCGAAAAGCGACTGTCGCGCAAAG
This sequence comes from Agrypnia vestita, assembly GCA_016648135.1. NCBI lineage: Eukaryota > Metazoa > Arthropoda > Insecta > Trichoptera > Phryganeidae > Agrypnia > Agrypnia vestita. The sequence goes on along the minus strand of JADDOH010009990.1, from coordinate 99,990 downwards.
CCGCGCATCGGGGCTCGCTGCCAAGGTTTAGTCGGTAGCATTTGATGAATATTTGAAAAAAGTAATTAAAAGGGTTTGCGTCTAGTCTAGTTAGGTTTGCTTAGATTAATACTAAAGCATTAAAATAAAGATTAAATTTTAAAACGAAAGTAATAAAAATATATTTAAAAAGTTGAAAAAAATGATCGAATACACATATTAGAGAATAATTGTCTATTCGTAACAAACAACTATGTGCATATTCTTCTGTCTTGGCGCACCACGTTTTCTTCGGCTACATTCATAGGCATGCTCTTTTGTGTATGCTTTACTTATGGTATGTGATTATGCCAGTTCTTTCGCGGACGCTCTCTATTCTTCGTTGCCTTAAATAATCGCCTCATATATTTTCTTAAACATCCTTTCCTCGCTCATACAATCTACATGACCAAACCATCTCAGCACTCCTTTCTTTATTCTATCTACCACACCGCAGCCAGCATTACATTCACTTTTAATTTGTTTATTCCTCACTCTATTGACCTAAGATTTTCCACACAAGCGCCTTAGTGACAGCATTTCCACCGCATTCAATCTACTTTCATTCCTTTTTTGCCAATTAGACTTTATTATATGTCTCAAAATGCAGAACGGATATGGTGAATAGGCACACCATAACGCGTAGTATGCAACTTTTACATAAATTGAGCGATATAAGATCCACATCAATTTTGCAATATTTAAAAAAAACACTAAATCAAAATATCTGGCGGCCGGTAGAGTCCGAAATTGCGCATCCAGAGAAAATACAGTTTTCGTATATTACTGTATTTAAAATATACATAATAATAATTTGTATTAATCTGTTAATAATAATAACTTTTGGCAACCATAAATGTACCTTTGGCAATTAATAAAATGCAAAGATGTAGTTGGTATCAGAAATCTATTTCATTGTATTCATACATATATTCAATTCAGATGGCAAGATCTTGAAATCAAATACTCGTTCAGTAAATCATTCTCATTTTCTTGGTTTAACAAGTTAACAATTAAAAAAAAAAAAATTGGAACTTTGAAAATTTTGTCACACGCTATCATTACAGAGTTAAGATTTTCTGGGTGGCTGCCTTCACCAAGGGTTGCGCCCAGTACTAGGCTGACCCACTTTCCCTCACTCGACATGTCAGCTGCAGTACCATGTTTGCTGTACCGGCGTTGGGGTTGATTTACAACCATGTAATTTGGCAGCTCAAACAGAAAGTCTTTTGACCAATTTGAGAACTGGGCAAATATTTGCTTGCACCTAAATTGCATTCAAGGCATTAGCTTCAAACCGTTCCTCGTTCCTGTCATTGCCAAATCATCATCATACAAGACGTACTGCCAGGTTATCTGTAAATATAATATTGTTTTGAATCTTGGAGCATCTGACGTCTGAAAGCTGTAAAATAATATTTTAAACCATCAAAATGGACTCCTTAGATCTAATTTAAAGTAAGATTAATAAACTCTTTAATCTTGTAATATTTTTATTGAAAGAATTAACATAATAATACTACAATATAAATGTATTGTATATCTTGATGAAGAAGCCATTGGCTTTGAAACATGTTGAATTTTGTTTTCAGTAAAAAAGGGGTGTAAAAAAAGCTTATTTCTATAAATTATAATTATGATGTCACCACAAAATAATTTTTCTGTGTTTGAAGAAGAAGCAATAATAGTGTTCATAGATAAGTAATAAATTATGAAATAGTGTGAATTCGAGATAAGTGTTCAAATTTAATTCGTATAGAGCGACTTCTTGAATTGATTATAATATCAATGAATCGTTAATTCTAGTTCCAGTGTTTTTTTATTCGCCTCCCAAAGACACGTCCCGTGACAGTATTGATACCCGTCCCACACTAAGACGCTAATCGGGTATTAATATTGTAACGAGGAATGTTAATACCTACTAGTAGAGCTGAAAATAAGCATCGGCGGCACGCGATGGCGTGCAGTCAACCATGACGATGGACTGTTATGCACGCAATCCGGAGTCACTCAACCGTGGCCGCGTTATCTTTCTGGAGCCTTCTATGATATTCGATCACCGAATAAAGTCATACGAAGAATAATCTAGAACGTTCGACAAGTTTCTAGTTAGCTCCGGAATGAGACGTTCGGGGTAATTTTACTATATAAGGAGCACGCGACGCGGGCTCGATGAATTCAATTTGTGAAATACCGAGCAGTGCTTCACGAGATATAAGTAAATAATGAAACCAGCGCAAGGGAAGGAAAGAGGAAACCGGGGTGAATTGTTTCTATATATAACGTGGTTTATCAGAAGTGATCTAAGAACTAGAAATAGTGTTAGTTAGTGCGAATTAAGGAACAGTTTTGTAATTATTGACTACAAAATTAAGGACGGTACTAAACTTTAACTCGTGTCCAGGATTTACTTCGGTAATAAATTAAACTAAATAAATTTCTAGAGTATCCATTTGCCTCCCAATGCCACGTATCGTAACAATGTCGCTCCCGCACAAGATGTGTCAACATAAAAAACAGACCAAAATATTACGCTCAACAAGTTCTCGAGCTACTGATGGCGCCGGACCAGATTTAAAGACAATATTGCAGACTGTGATTAATATTGCAGTCAAACTCACTGCAATACATTCCGGGTGAGCACCGACAAGCGCTTGGCAAGTGAAAATAAACAGAAATGTCTCGAGGCAACGGCCGTTACGCGAGAGCATTATTCGCCGTCGTTAGAATACAATCAAACGGACACGTAACGATGCAACTTCGCAGAATGACCGTCGAGTCGTCCGGGCGTGTAACGATTGGGCTGGATGTAATTATTTTGATTTATAACAACATTAAATTTGGTGGCTGTTAAATGTTATGAGTTATGATTATCTAGATTTAATATTAATTTACCAGGAGCTCGCGCGTGCTAAGATCATATTTTAGAATCAAATTGATTTGTTATTCTGTTATATGAAGAAAATAAAACATGTGAAAATAGATCATTTTTCAGATTTCGTTATTTTTTTAATCTGGCAATAGAAATGTTCATTTTTGGAGCAATTTTAATAATGATATGTCACCGTGTATGCACATTTCTAACCTAGAAATTAAACGTCAAAAATATACTTGCCTGCAGAAAAAATAAAATTAACGTGAAAAATGTAATAATCGATTTATTACACCTCTAAATGACTTATGTGTTAAATAATATAAATACTAAGTGTCCGGTGACCGGTGTCGGAGCCTTTCATAGAATAAAATATGATCAATTTCATCGACATAACACCCCATAAACATAATGTCATTTTTCTCCAGTCATAATGAAATGGCAGCCATTTAATTTTTTATGTTAGATCCTATTAATATAAAATCATTTGAAAGATAAAACAATAAGAATCAATATTACGTCTTTCACCAAAATTAAAAAAAAGAGACCAGAAATAATTTAAAAAAAACATGTTTTTCATTTAAAATATAGAGGGTGTTTTGTAAAATATTTCTACAAATTGAGTAATATTTAAATGCTTTTTTAAATAATCTGTACACCTGGTATCTTTTAAAAAAAATTAAACTGGCAATGGTACAACTACGCACTGTTTACAAAGGGCTCAGACGACAAAAGATCTACGCAACGTTAGATTTAAAAAAAGGTTTAAAATTATTATATTAAAGGTCTTTCTTTTAAGAAAGACCTTTAATATAATAATTTTAATAAATTAAAAAACTGATAATTGTGACGAAATCATTGAACACACTCTTTCACAAATTCTTCAAAAAAGTATTCGATCAAATCAATGGACGAATATATTAAATAAGACCTTTTGTGAAGTATGGCTTACGTACAGGTCAATTTTTTTATCATGGCACTTATATAATTATACAACACATGTATTGTATACCGATGCACGTCAATTTACGCGTGAACTTTATCTTAGAGAGAAAGAGACAAAGTTATACGACCGCTTCACGCTAACGCAAAATAGCGCACTTGACGTCAGTTGGCGCATGCTATCGGTTATGTATGTACAATGTACACCTCAGTGTGTCGTTGTTTTAAATTAAAATTAAAGTTATCACATTTATACTAATTATTATTAGATCATTTTTATCAAAACATCAGCTGAAGAAGACCATGGAGAATTCACGTTATGGTCTTGGTAAATTTTTCATTTAGTCCATACAAACTTTACACGTAGTCCGCTTTTACAGAAGGTACAAATGAATCATTTGTATCCTTTAAAAATATGAAACTAAAAAGATATTATATGGCCTATTATTGATATCAACAACGCATAATACAGCATATAACATGATAAAAAAATATTAAAAAAAAAAGATTCTTTTTTTTTAATTTTAATTATTTTATTTTATTTTATTTGGGAAACATACAGTACAATTTAATTTTTTTTATATAATATCAAAAAATATTTGTGAGTATGACCAGTAAAATTTCCTCGAATCTGGTAAAAATAAAAACTAAATAAAAATTCTATTACTTACGTAAAATTATTACCTTCAGTTTCAAAGTGTCGTGTTAAATCGATTTGGCAAAATCTCTGTACCTTTATGAGAGTCGTGCATTTTCATTCCGGTTAAGTTTAGTGAAAATTCAAGGGTTGGAGAATTTCCCCAATGTTTTGATTGCACTTCACTATTACTAGGGCTGTAAGGTGGGGGATGTTTTAAAGGGAGATTGGGCTCCCGTGGTCTAACGACAGTCTTTATTGTTAGTCGTTACTCGTTACTATTCAAAATAACATTTAGATGTGGTGCGTTTCAGATCCAAACGTGACTAATAAAATTATTAAGTAATTTATACGATTGAAAATATCGCTCTTCTCGTATTTATCTCCATCGTGAAGAACTTTTGAAATATAAATGACAATAAAATTTCAGTAAGCTCGGCATTAAATTTTTGAATATTATTTTTTCAGTTGAGATCAATGACGACTTTAGGTTTGTATACTTAAATAAATATAACGGTGTTCATCCATTTTTTTTAATCAAAGAAAATTTTCATGTAAGGTTATTTTATGAGTTCAAATATTAATTTATGCGAAGATCGCTTGTACTCTCTTCCCAGTCAAATTTTAGTTTTATATTAATATTATTATTATTTCATTACAATAATGAGCTCTATACTCTGTTTAAGGAGCTAAACGTCACAAAATTTATAAAACTGGGAAGACTTCGGTGGCTGGTCATGTGGAGAGAATGTCCGAGCATCAAGCACCAAAGTCCCTGCTGAACTCAAGGCCGATAGAGCGAAGGAGCTTAGGAAGGCCAATATTAAGATGGAGCGATAACGTCCTCAAAGACATCTCTGCATTGGAGCTCCTGAACTGGAGAGAGCTGGCACTAAACCGAGATGAGTGGAGGAAAACTCTTGAGGAAGGCCCACCAGGGGTTGTAGAGCCAAGAGTGATGATGATGATTTATAATTTTAACATCTAAAGCATTTGGTTAGAGATTTTGAAATTTTTTTATTTATGTTAATATATAAATTACTTTTTTTCATCACTAAAAATTACTTTTTTTCAAGACGTAACCCGTCTCTTTGTCGGGACAATCACTACACTAGCATGTAAATATTACTACACACCCAATCATAGTATTATATAAACATCATGCCCTCACAAGCATGTTACTTTAACTAAAGGCCAACATGCACTGTTGAAATCAGCCGCGAAGTGCACGCGAGACGACGCCAGTGTGACCAGTCGTGAGGGAATCGAAGCGATAAATAAAGCGAATAATCGAGCAAAGTATGTTATTGGTGAAATAAATAAATACGTTAAATAATACTTGCAAAATTGGATGGCATGTTCTGATGAATGTATACGTGTTACCCAGCGAAAGTATGCATTTACGAGTGATATACTGTGAAATAGTGTAATTTAAAGAAAAGTTAAGTTGAATTTGTTTAAAGTGACTTTGTACATTTAGTAATTAATAAACCATTAATTAATAAATCACTAATTATTTCCAGTAATTTCATTCATTCTTCACTAGCCACGACAAGTGACAATATCTGATGATGTAGATGTAAATATAAAATTGATCGTAAGTTCCCTCGTTGTAGGGTGAAATTTTGTTACAACTAAATAGCGTAAACTATAAAAACAGTAAAAAAACTACAAATTGCAGTCCACCTCATTTCCGTCTATAGAGGTACATACGTAGACAGGCATGACGTCAGCGATAAGGGTTACGGCTGTAGTGAAGGGGTGTGGAGGGGTAGTGTGGCACAGCATTACTGAATTTGACTGTTATGACGGTAGGGTTTAATAAGCGAAGGCTGAAATAGGAGGTATTTCTGTCAAATGGTTTAAGATGCATTTTCCAAATATATTTACTTACATAGGGTGTTTTTTTAGAGATATAGAACTATAAAACGAAATTAAACATATAAAATCGTGGTAATGGGCATGATATTGGCTATATTGTAAACATAATGTTACGCAGAATATTTTGAGTTTGTTCCTGGCGTATCCTAGTGTAATGTTAGTAATTCGGATGAATTTCATTACACAGAAAAAGTATATTGCTTTCAAAAATTCCGTAAAATCAATTGTAGATTTTCTCATTTAGTTACATTAACGACATCTACATTAACGAAAATGGCTTTGTACAGGCCGCATGGAAAGGTTGTTACAATGCATATATATAAAGTGTGGCATGTAATTCAAATATATACAACTTCCAATAATTAGTATGCATGGTATATTCTATCATGGGTGGAAATGGCGAATGTTACATTGTGTAAAGTGATCACTTAAGCCAACCATAAGATAGATCATAAGTCCTATGTACACCCAAAAGACTTCTATACCTACTTTCCCATAAAAAAACTACAGTTTCGTCTGTGTGAGACATCTATAATATACATTAATTGATAATGTTATGCCCTTAGTGTTTAAATATGATGAATGATTGATAATGAATAATTATAATACCCCAATTTTCGAAATAAATTTGCACAATTTGCAACCATTGTTTTGATGTGAGTAAGAATTTATTGGGTGAAAAACATAAAATATTATCCGTCTTCGTGAGTTTCAGTATAACTTTACATATTACTACTTAAGTTTTGAGATTAATAGAATCTCTCATCGATAGGTGAAGTATTTAACTGTCTGCTTTAAAATATAGATTTTCATATGAATTAGGTGAAAATACAAATAATTAATTGAATAGGTTCTGACAAAATGACCCGAATAGGCATGATGACAGATTTTGAAATAACATTCTATATTATAGGTACACGTCTACTATTACCGAAAACAACATTATTTCAGTAATAAACTAAGTTTGTACGCAAATAATTGCATTTTCATCGACATATTTTTAATTTCGCGCAAAAACGCCCACAGCTGTCATTTCGTCTACGTGACGTCAAGCCTCAGTAAATATTGCAGTGTGTCTATGGCAAAGGTTCAAAGACACAGTGATGGGTACTGAGGCGTGACGTCATTCGCTCTGACCTGTGTTTTTATTTTATTGAAAATCTTATTAATCTCAAAGTGTATATTAAAACTGGATCATTTTTTAGAAAACTCTCAACATATTTTCTTGTCTAAAATCACTTATTCTTTAATACTGTCATCATGCCTATTACTGGTTTATAGGTGTTTGTAACGGGAATATTGAGAGAATAGGAGAGTAATTCATGAAAGTAATATTGTAATAACTATAAGTAAATTAAAACCCAAGTTTTAATTTCTAATCTTTCAAAATTTATCATTTTATTACTACGCACGACGAGATGGAAGAGATGGTAGATTAATGAAAATAATGATTATTTTTATTTAAATAATTTGTATTTATTTTATTAATTGTATTGCTCATTTTGTAATAAATACTCTCAATAACATTGTTATATTTTACGTTTACGCTCTTGAACTTTCCAAAAAATATTACGCACTTATTAACACGATTAGTTAACATGTTTTTGTAACACATTTTATCCGAAAAGCCCGTGAAAAACATTTTCTATGAAGAAAATTTCTATTACGCGACTCACTATTTGTCCGACTGAACTGAACAAATACTAAATTTGGTATGTTTTTGTTAGTGTAAAGAGCCACCTTGATAACAGATTTAGACACAGATAGGGAGTCTAAGAAAGGGCTGAAATAGCTGACCCAGAATGCAAGGTATCTTTTAAGGGATTGCACAAGTTAAGCAAGGGATCCCTTAATGCAACCTATCGAAAGGAAATGGCTTGGACATGTCCTTTAGATGCCAGAAGAAAGATAATTGAAACGGATTCGGTCAGCAGAACTAACGGGAAGTCTACGTCACGAGAGTACCTAGAAGAAGGCTTTGGAGGAGAAACTACAGCTACAGTTGCCATTAGTCATGGCAGTATAAAGGATATACGGAAGTGACGTAGCGAAATAACGAACCTTCGATCCGAATAGGATAAGAGAAAAATAAATACTTTTCTTGGAAACAAAACATACCCCAAAAGGCTAAGGAGACTGTAAATACTGACAAAGAATAATCAGATGGAGTTTGAGAAATAAGACACTATTTTTTTTTTTTAAATTTACTTACCAAAAAGCTAAACATCTGTAAATAACCGTTAGCTAAAAATATAATCATTATACACCTACCAACAATTTTGAAATGTTCAAAATATGGAGATGTAGCACATTATTTTTAATTAAATGTATACATATATTGTATAAATTTAATTAAAAGAACACCGTATAATCAAGTGAACTAAGTATAATTTAAAAAATAAATAGACAATTTTTTCGGAGGCCTCCTGGGTAAAATTAGTACAAAAAGCGCGTATAATAGAGCGAAAAATTATTTCATTAAAAATATACTAAACATATGTTGGTCCTATATTTAAAGCGCCTTTATGGTGAGTTCTCACGAAAACGCCTCTATTTAAATTATAAATATTATTATTCATAGCACAATTATGTAGCTTAGTCTGATATAGCAATATTTTTATATGTAAATGAGAACACAATTACTGGATTTCCCACTGCGTGACTATTATTTAACTAGCTGTAACCCGTCAAAGATGACGGTACTTTTACATGCCGGTTTCTAAGGAAGAAGTATTAGCTTATTTATAGCCGACACCCATGAAATAGTAATAAAGACTTTTATCAAAATGTTTGAACATTTCCCCTGCCGGCAGTTAATGGTAATTATTGGCGATTTCCTGGGTGGAACATGGAATGGTTCGCGTCTTTCCTAAGTCTTATATGTAATATATTATTGACGAGTAATGCAGGCTCAGCGGTAGCAACATCGCTATCGTTGCCTCCTTCGGGTTTCCTGGCCCTGGCCCAGGCTGATATATATATATATATATATATATGTGTTAGTTCTAACTACTTTGGGGGTAACCCGCGTCAAATTCTGGTCGTCGTGCCGAGATTCTTCGGTTTGACCTACCTATGTAGGTTTTGTTACAGTCACCGCATGGTATTTCGTATACCCCGTGCGATTCTAGAGGTATTTTATCCTTCGGACTTCTTAAAAGTGATGAAATTTTATTATATGTTCTAAAAACAGTGCGGATATTATATTTATTTAATAATCGAAATATACGGTATACGAAATACCATGCGGTGACTGTAACAAAACCTACATAGGAAGGTCAAACCGAAGAATCTCGGCACGCGTCTCTGAACATCGCGTAGATATAAAAAATCGGAAACTAACTTCTTCCCTTGTCCACCATTCTCTAACGGAGAATCATAAAATAGACTTCGACAACTCAAAAGTAGTTGCCAGCCTCAATAATGAAACATTTAGAATCTACAGAGAGGCAATTGAAATAAATAAAAGAAATAATAATATAATGAACAACAGAGACGATAGCATTCGACTTCCGACCGCATGGAGTAACATTCTTAATAATAATAATCAAATTTCTAATACAAATAATATTAATAATAATAAACCAGAAATCACGATGAAAACACCGAAGCAATTAGAAAATCCAACCTTCTCAATATTGTATAATGACGATAATAAAGTAAATATACGGATTACTAGAAGCCGAGCAAAACACATTAACGGCGTCGCTGGAGAAACCCACTCCTCCACAAACACCTGACGCAGAATTTTTCAAACTTTCACTTGACGGTGAGCTCCGGACCCAAACGGTTGTACGATTTTTGGAGAAGCAGCTCATCGACAAGGCGCCCTGAAGATGAACAGTGAGATCTGTTCGAAACGCCGACAGACGACTGGTCCTGACGACCAGAATTTGACGCGGGTTACCCCCAAAGTAATTAGAACTAACATATATTGTACCCGTGAAAGCCTTAGATTTAACATATATATATATGTGGAGGAGGAGAGGAGCTTATAATATAGAGGTATCATTACCGGCTGCAAAATCTGTGTACTGCTATATACTATTTCATGAAAAGGACTACAGGTGTCTCTAGCATAGTTCTTTCAAATAACTGAAAGGTTTCAACTTGGAACGTACATACATATTTATATACAATTTTAAAAATTCGATAATTTCGATTAATTCGATAAATTCGAGACTCTGTGACACTTCTATAATTTGTCTTAATTAGTTTGACATAAATAAGAATATTCATGTGACGCATATCAATATTATAATTGAGTGTGCTAAGAAAATGAAATGGTTTTGGGAAGGTACCACGCTTGAATTACAGACAATTGCTGGACGGATGCAGTCATTCAGTGATGCCCGGGGGAAATCAAGGGCCTGACAGGCCGCCCTAAAACCTACTGGACTGACGAAATCATCAAATTCTGCGGAAATACGTTGCAGCGAATAACAATGGACTAAGAAAAGTAGATACGAGACACCTGGGATGCCTTCATCCAGCAGCGAATAGTAAATAAAGCCGATGATGATGCTGATGATACACGTGACACGTGTTTTTTTGTAAGCATCTTATAAAAAAATAAATAATAATAATAAATTTATACAATGAAACAAGATGCTATTCTCGATAAAACAAAAGAACACCATCTGAACTGAAATAAAATTCAGACGATATATGAATAGACTGAAACAAAATTATTAACGGGTGAGGGTGGCAGTAAATAATATCATTTTATTTTGGAAAGTACTCGAAAGATTTAGAAGTCAGTCGATCACAACCGAAGTTTACAATATGATATACTCTATATAAAGGGCAACATAACCTTTATATAGGACAATTTTACTGTGACAGTTTTACGGTTTCATGGAAACGGACACTAGCGAAAGCGGCGTCATAGTGCAAATTATATGCGAGCAACGAAAATAAAATACGAGAGTACATACCGGGCGTTTGTTGCTAAATAAGTGCGATCACAGACGTGTGTATATTATACTTAGATGAGTATAAAGTGTTCCAGACAAATGAAATATTCTCAATTTAATAATATGAAATTAGTACGAATCGCATAATACTGCTCCAGTTAAGTTCTTGTTCAGTGCCTTTGGTGATTAATAAAAAGCAAATTAAATTCAAGTATTGGATCTTGCTCCCACCGCGGTGGTGCACTACCGCGATCTCATGACGATATGTTTATACTCGCGTTCTGGATCCCAAAATGCAGAACAAATGTAATGAATAAGCACGTAATAACCCGTAGTGTGCAACTTTTGAACAAAATTAAAATCATGAAATTATGAGAGTACCTACCGGGAGTTTGGTGGTAAATAAGTACAATCACAGACGTGCGAATATTCTAAGACGATTTTAAAGTGATCGAGACAAGTGGAAGATTCTCAAGTGAATAAATAGTATGAAATTAGTTCGAATCACATTATACTACTCCTGTTAAGTGCGTGTACACTGACTTTGGTGAAAATTTAATGAAATTCAAGAATTTGTTTTGTGTCTCACGTCCCCGTTAATTGTTTTTAAATATTTCGCAGTTATTCCATGGTCTCCAATGCAGAACGGATGTAATGAATGGGCGCTTCATAATGCGTAGTGTGCAGCTTTTAAACGAACTTAGCGATCATGTTGATGTATTTAATGACAGCATTTAAAGCATAAGACAGAATTATATTCAAGAACACATTCTAATTATGAAGTTGCAATTTTTCAGAACAAAGTTCTGTGAAATTTAAAACCATAAATTAATTAATCAATTAGAAAGACATACAGAAAAATCAAATCTACGAAAAAGTATTTGGCTGCTACCGCGATTCGAACATGTTAATCAATTAATAAATGAGACTTTCAGTTAAGGTCGATATATGAACGGAAATATACAAGGCCGCTATAGCGTAATTGGATAACGCGCCTGCCCCGGATAGGAGGAGATCCGTGGTTCGAATCCCGGAAGCAGCCAAATATTTTTTCGTGGATTTGATTTTTCTGTATGTCTTTCTAATTGATCAATTAATTTGTTGTTTTTTTTCATAAGACAGAAGGCTGTTTCTATACAAGGTGCACGATAAATGGAGAAATCTGTCACGCAATTACTTAAAAAATATAATAATCTCAAACAGATGATACAATGATTCAAAATAGATTATGTAATTTCGCAATGTAGAGTTATTGCTCAATTAATATGACTTGTAATACAGACGGCAGTGACAGTTAAAATACGAGTAAATATTGCAGAAACACGACTGTCCTCTTTGGCATCAAACCGTGGGGATAGAATATCGGCGTAATTAGTTAGTCAAGCATGTCCGATGTTCTGATGCGCATGTCCCCGTTTGTGTAAGTGTTTGTACTGCGGAGTGTCCGCGGGTCTCCGTTTCACCAGAACTACTCGGTTTTTAATTAAGAACGCTCCGCTACGCTGTTAGCCAACTCGAATGGGACTTACACTTTTGTACTTTTGCCATTTTTCCGAGGGTGACAACAGCTCCACCAAATGATGTGAAATTTTAATTAAAAGACAAGTTTGTGAGGTTATTTTAAATCAAGATATTAGTGTCAAAACAAGCAGACTGTTATTGGTATATAAAATGTCAACACAATGATTTATAGTGTGGTAGAGTAATGTATTCACGACATGTTATATTCTCACGGATCGTGGCGTTGGGCGACAAATAGAAACATTGGAAATGAATTAATGATTTATTAATAAGTAATTAATTATCTTAATAAATTCACTTTACTAACGTGAATTAAATTTAACACCAGTCTTGAATTCACACTTTTTCGCAATTTATCGCTCGCCTGTGAACTCTTTATTATCGCTGGGTAACACTTTATTTATCAGTTAGATACTCCGCTCGATTATTTCGCTTAATATCTGTCGCTCCGAATATCTCACGACTGGCCACCCCGGCTTTCGTTCCATGGCTTATTTCACACCGATAGAAATATCAAAACAAACTCGCTGCGCAGCCTTCAATTTTGCTTTGTACAACACGTTAGTTTTTCGAACCTCCATACCCGCCACACGCTAGTTTTTCGAACATCTTGGTTTTTCTACTATTAGCAATAAATAATTTTCTCTCGTTTCAAAGTTTGTAGTTTGTAGACGTTTCCCGTTTCCAAAAGTTTGTAGACGGTTCCCAAATGTTATAAATAATTCCAGAGTATGTTAGTGTATCCTAGAAGATACCAGAGAGTTCGATTGAACACAGTAGTGATGTGTGGAATGATCGAAAAGCTAATGTGTTTTCTATGAAAAGCGAGGCCGTGTCGCAGCTACGGACTATTTATTTGTACATTTGAACCGGCGCGATATTAGCGTTAAACGATGGCTTTCGTTGTGGCCAGCGCAAGTGTTAATGCGATAAGCAACAAGCGATAATAAAGTGATCACAGGCAAGTGATAAATTGCGAAATAGTGTGGATTCGAAATTAGTGTTAAAATTTAATGCATGTCCAATGAATTTGTGAATAAATTATAATAATCAATAAATCTTCAATTAATTCCCAATGTTTGCATTTGCGTCGCCGTAGCCACTTCCCTTGAAAATGCGTATATGTACGTTATACCTGGTAAGATAAAATATTCTAAGAGCACAATAAAGGACTTATAACGTCGGATTACGGATCATTAGGGGTAGAATGGGGAGACGGAAGTGTTATTGAAAATAGATGGTTCTCAAAAAATTTTCTTTATCAGCTTATATTCAATAAAGAATTCGAACGGTAGATTTAAAATCATTTCGATTTGAATAAAACTGCGAGTATATCTTAACTTATTTCCACAATGAATACGAACATCGCAAGCCATTCTATTTTAGTTGATGAGTTGAGATTTTGAAAAAAAATACAATTATTCTACAGCGTAAACAATGACAATACATAAAAGAGATTTTAACATTTGTTTGGGAAACAAAAATACCTACGTGAAACGGAGGAAATTTCACGGCGTAAAAATCGTAAACAAAGTGAGAAACGACCGTTGGTTCAATTTAAAATGTTAAACCGGTTAACTGATTCTATTTTGATCTCGACAGGTGTTGAAACCCACGACTAAAAAAATGTGGATTCTGCTTTTGAATAGAGGAAAGGAACCAAATATGGAATACCATTTTTTGTGACGTAATAAAAGATATTATAATTAAAAAACTTTTATTCGTAATTATAATCAGTCATACATTTGCGCTTAACTTAATAACAGTCTTGTGTTACATATATTAATTTAAAGCATAACATTTTCTCAAAAATAAAATCAACATAAAGGTATCCAATTATAGAATGGGTGCCCAAATATGGAATACTTCAAAACTATGAACAGTAAACTTTAATTTATATGAGATACTATAGGAACTTTGGTCAAATATAAATAAGGAACTTAATGTTCTTGCATTGCAGACATGCAAAAATCACAAATCCAGGTGTCGAACTCTGCATCAGCGCAATCATAGTGCGCTCAGAGCCCGCACATGAGGTATTACTCATGGAAATGCAATGGAAATAAATAAACTAAATTGATTAATTTAATTCAATTATAATTTTTAGTTATACAAAATGGACAAACAAATTAATTAAGAATATAAATGTTGGAATTAATCAGTAAAAGCGCTTGCTTTTCCTGTGGACATAACAGGTTCTCGAAGATGTATTGATTTTACCGAAATGTATCAATTGTGCGTAACTGATACATTTCGCAAGAGTTGTTAGTAACTAGTATTTTAAGTAGTAGAGACATATTATGCTGAGTATACTATTTATTGATTGTAAGGTAAAAATATCAGTATTTTCTTCAGTATCTATGTACTAAAGGAAAACTTCCACAAGGTGCGGCTAATAATTCTTGCGTGCTTTGGGCATGCTACTAAAAGAGCAGTACCTATATATATATATCATAAACGTACAAATTTACAACATCATATGGGTTTTCCAAGTTTTTAGAACAAAACAACTATTTTTTATCATTATAATATGAATGCGCGAATGGGGCACATGGGTTTAAGTGTGTTTATGCATGGTTTTTTAAAGAAAGGTTTAAATACCCGCGCGCACGGGCACGATCTTCTTTGCTGAATTCTGCCATTGAGATAAAAACTGTAAATGAGTGCAAATACTGTATAAAATAAATACGCATATTGTATTCCGTATTTTTCTGTCACTGATTACCCGCAATTTATTCGCCCAACCGAAAATAAGACGCATATTACATCAAAGGGATACTATTATATATACTATAGCAGTATTCCAATATTTATGTAGAATTTGGAATGGAACAGGACTTTTTAGATTAATCCTACATAGAACTATTGTAGTATTAAAGAACTTGGTTTGTAAATTATTACTTATTAAAAAGTGTAAGTTTTTAAGTGAAAAAACAGTGTGTAAATGAATAGTAACCAAATCAGTTTTTATCTGGTGATTAGTAAAATTTAATAACAACTGCCAATTTTATTCGAAGATGATATTTGAACACAACCAATGCCAATTTAATTCCAAGATGATATTTATACATATCAAAAAAAGGTTATATTTGTTTTTCGAAATTTTCTTGTGTAACATTAAAAAAAAATGATGTGGCAGACTACGCGAGAACTGAAGCTGAAGTAATAGCGAAGATTTAATAAACATATGTGAAAAGGAAAATTATTAGATATTTTAGAAAACTAAGCGATTAATTGTAACAAAAATGTAATCAACATTAAAACTCCATCTATACTCCATCTATTCTGCGCTTAACGACCACGCCCACATACCTACCAGATTCTTATCTCCACCCCACTCCATGCGCCGTCCTTTAGTCTTAAGTTTAGTATTAGTAATATTACTGAAGATGTTCTGATCGTTATAAATAAATAGTGAATGTAAACATTGTTATAATTTTTTAATATATTTTTTGTTATGTTTGTGTCATTGTTAATAAAAGAGTAAAACACTTATTGCGTCTGATTTTATAGGAACCACTGCCTGTTGGCACTACAATATAAAAACAAATACCGCAGAGTACCGTACGTAGTGTGAAAAGTAAGAAAGAACTTACTATATTTACGAGAGACATAACATGAAATAAAAAAATTTCTACCATATATAATCGCGAGAAAAAATGTACAATGCGAAGAATTTGTAATCAATATTTATTGGGTACCACATTGTCGCTGCTGTAACCTTAAAAGTATCGGAGAAATATTTTCGTCATTTTATCTCCATTCTCGTACCATTGTTTTATCGAGATGTCGTGGATAGGTTTGTGAAAACACAGAGTGTACAAGAAATAGGTTAATATAAATATTTAATTTCTTTTTGTTTATATAAACAGCAAATCAGCAGATTTTTTAGCACATAATCTTCTGGTTTATGTTTTCTGGGTTATTACGCCGTGTTTTCACGTCCTTTCTGGCCGACGTTTCAGATTTTATTGTAGGGTTCATCATCAGGACTTTTTACGTGCAAATAATCCTTTGAAGAATATAAAATTAGATAAAAAAAAAGTTAAAGGACTAGCTTGCATTAACGGTTGAGCCAATTTAAAAAAATATTATTTAGTAGAAAATTAAAACACCTAAATAATATTTAAAGATAGAATTCTACTTTATGCGCTCTAAAAAAATGATTTTTTTATGAATAAAAATATTGATATAGGTTTTATTACGCTTTTTAAATACACTCTTGAAATACTCTAAAAAATATCATTTTTAAAGCACTTTTAACATACAAATCACCATTTGAATACAACGCCTCGATTAGTAAGTAGGTGGGTCTGCGCTGGTGTTGAAAGCTCAAAAATGAGCCGTCTAAGGCATAAAATTTTTAAATTTTTAGAAATAAATTACTAGCAATTGACTGAGATGAGATACGCGTAAATAAATTTTTCCTAAAAATATTCTAATTATAAAATTTACATTTCTATTTTATCAAAAAAATAGTGGTATATTTTATTTTACATACGAAAGTAATTTATGAAATAATGTAAAAGATATTTTTAAAAACGGAGAGGAATAATAATCCGGGAAACCTTTTCAAACTAATATTATTTAATGAATGAGCAATATGACTAAAAATGGTTATACCCATGAGGTCGTTTCCTAAAAGGTTAATTTTTCCATAAAACAACACAGTTCTAAATCCTAAAATAATGAAATGAAAATCCTACCTAAAAGTTTTAAAGATTTTATTCAAATAATAAATTAACATATAAAATGAATTGATTAAATTATTATATTTCAAATGATATTTAATTTTATATTTATTTGATTCCTCTCAACACAGACAGGCATAATCCAACCAAACATGTATATTGCCATTGAATAAAAAAATATATAGGTATATATTGTTGGTTTAATGGTCATGACGCTCGATGGTCGGTGGTTCGAGCCCCATTCCAGGACATCATCAAGTTAGTCCAATTCTCATTGCACAAGCACACATTATTTTGAGAATAGTAAGAATATTGATGCGACACGCATTTCGTGTTTGGATCTCTATTCTTTTAATTACTTGCGTATTTTTTAATTACTTAGACTTAGAATATACCAATAGAATTAATTACTAATGGACTAAAATTTTACTTATGTTTTGATACCCACGAATTTAATATATTTATTTATTTAAAGTGTTTTAATTATTGTTAATTTCCCTTTTAAATGTTTTGATTTTATCTTTTATATTTATTTTTTTGATTTATTTTATCTTCTTATCTTATTTATCTGGTATATTAATTATCTTTATTTTACTCTATTACTAATTTATTAAAGGTTTCTAATTATTACTGTTTGTTTGTGTACTAATCATCGTTTATATATATTGTTCATTTCTATTGTTCATTTATCGTAAGTATGTTTTATTTATATAATTATTTACTGTAAAATGTGTTTTATGTTAGCTATATAAAAATCCTTTCAATTTTCTTATACTGTAAAAGCCCACTAGAGCGTTGATTAATAAATAAATAAATAAAAGAGTAAATTAATGGTCAATGGTTGGTTAACTAATTAAACGTAGACAAAAATCCTGAAAAATTTGAAAATCCAGAAATGTCGTATCGGTATTTTCATTTCAAAACATCGTTCATTTGAACATCACAGTCATCATTGGTAACATCAGGGTCCAGAAATCTCGCAACCGTATAAGATTTCACGTGCGAATAATTTCAGTACGAAAACACGTATTTATAGAAGACGTGTTCTTGAAAAATATCAGTTCTTGAAATCGTCCGCTATTAAAAGTCTTCAGGAGTTTCGGATATGTCGTCACCTGTGGCCTGTTATTGGAACTCACCTCACTTTGGTGTCATAAAAGCTGGTTTTATGGCCGGTGACTGAAATTTTAACGACTGCGAAAGATTATTTTTTCCCTTTCGTAAAACTTGGTTCCGAAAGTTACCAAGAAAGTATAATATTTGACAAGGGGTGAAAGGTGAAATTGGTGGGATTTCGGTCGTGTAAACAACACTTGCCTTTATGGTGGTAATATTAATAAAAATAAATCTTTCAATTTGTTTATCTATTTTTAAAAACTCAATTATGCCAGTGATAGAATTTGGATATGTTAATATATCATTATCATTGGCTGTCCTTCGTGCTAGAGGATGACAAGATCCAAATAACAATCAAAACGGTGAAGGCTTTTGAAGGTTCGCTTTTAGGGAGTTGTTGAAGGGTTTTTTACCCCATGTGAGCGTATGCAGTGTTGTTGTTGTTGTTGTAGCCAAGCCTCGTGATCGAGGATCCCCTCACCATTCTATCTCAGTAGTTGTTGCGCCTCTCATGAGCTTTTCGATGGGAAAATAACCCTATTCGAGAGGCACACTCTCTCCCGCATACTTCACAAATGAAGCGGTCAGGTCACAAACTCAAGGCTAGCTGGGAATACATTCAAATTTTCAAAGCATTTTTTGAAATTCAGTCAATTTTTATTTTCTTTGATACTTAGATATGCGTTCTTCGTTTGGTTTTTGACACTCGGTTGGTCCAGAAGTTGCTTATTTTTGATGTCATCTCGCTTTGCATGAATGAACTACCTAAGTGATCCATTTTTAATCCTGCTCACTTTGATCGGTGTCGATACATCTACACACACCTGATGACGTAGACAGCTTAATGGCTTGCGGTCGCAATCTGTCAACGGAGCATATATTAAGACTATTCATTTTACTTTATTTCATTGAAAAAGATTATCGACAGTCCCATAATGACCCTTTCGGGTAGATAGTCACATAAAGTTATATTAAAGTGTAAATAAAACCTGATATTAAGGTCAAAACACGTATTAAATTAAGTGCTTAATGTATGTATGTTATTAAATAATCGAATGGCGACTAAAAGAATTTAATTCCGTACCGGAAGGAAGGGGACGATATTACTTTAAATACGATTCTAAATATATTTGTTATATTTTTCTTTTATTATGCTATCAGAGCAAAAGCAAAACGGCGGATTGATGCCTTTGAGATGTGGTGTTGGAGACATATACCGTGGACAGCAAGACGCACAAATGTCTCCATACTACAAGAATTAAAAATCAAGGAGAGACTCTCCATCGCTTATCTGAGATGAATTCTAAAATATTTTGGACACCTTGATAAAATACATATCTCTCGCTCACCCATAGTGGGAATGCGACGAGCTTATAACGACTTATTCACCGAGATTGATAACTATCCTGTGTCTTTATATGAACTAAAAATCCAAGTAAATATTATTCTGTCTCGCAACATTTCATTATAATCCAAATATACGATAGGTATGATATAAATGAAGTTTCACTTGGGTATCTCACTAGGTACTATTTCATTACTTTATTATATTCATTTTATCCATTCTATTGCTATGTTCTCGTCTTCTATTATTTTATTGTTCTTCTTAATGGTATACCTACATATATTTCAAATTTGTTTCTAATTGAAATATGTTAGGACACTAGTTAACATGTTCAATTCTGATTAATCATACTCTTATATACATAAATCATCAATTTGTGTCTGTTTTATTTCTGAATAAATAAATGAAATAAAGGAAATGCTAAAGATGAAAGATAGCCTGGAGAAGCTTATTGATGAGGAAGACAAAGGTCCCCTACTCGTTTGACTGACCAATTGTTAAAAGTTTTCTGATGATAGCGCTAAAATCTGCAGGATGCTGTAAAATAGTCAAAACTGCGAGAAGTCTGAAGATAAAGATTTTTAGTCATGAGGGATGGACTTGGATGATGATGATGATGTTTTCGGTAATAATAATAATAATTATTATTACTCAAATGAAACAACAACTTATTCGCATAATTATATTAATCTTGAGGGAAAAGAAAGGTCAACTCTAATTTCGAGAAAAAGCCTCCTGCGGCTTGACGGGAAACGGGGTTCACGGGTCTGAGAAAATCGAAGACAAAGGGAGGATATCAGAAATCGAGACACGTCTGCGATCTAATTCCGGTAGAGCCTTGACAGTGTGCTGCCCTGGTGATGGTTGAAGGGCGGAGAGTGACAGATTTCAAGGTTACAAACGGGGTTAATTTCGTAACTTAATTCATATTTAATTACACTTGGTTCAGATTATATTTTTATTGTAATTTTCCTCATCGCATTTCAGTGAAACGCCAGATTCTTTTCCATTATAAAGGAAAGGTATTGATCGTCACATTATCGAAGTCTCTCGGACGGTTCACAGGAATCTAAAGTCAACTGGGCTATTATTATAATCACTAGAAAAACGGAGAGACTACTAGAAATATGAAGGAATTAGTTTTCGAGTTTTGTATAAAAGGAAATCAACTAAATAATAGCGAAATCAACGTTTTGTTTCAAAAATCGAAATCAAATCAATGTGATAAATACTACGTGCGGAAATTGGATAGAATGTTCTAGTGAATGTTAAATAAGTGTTATCCAGTGATAAAGAAGTGTTCATTTTTACGAGTGATATATTAGGAAATATTGTAAGAATAGCGTTAATTAAATTCGTTTTACGTGACTTTATATTTGTATAAAAATGTTATTTCATAAGATATATGGATAAAATCAATGATATAATAAACTGTAGATAAGTTACAAGCGTGAAATCTTGGCAACTCAAAAGAAGGGTAATTGCCTTACTTGCATCCGTTATCGAACGGACCTTCTTTGTGATCGAACGCGACGCTACGCCGAAAAAAGTCCCGGGAAAAAGGAACAGAATATCGTACATTATTGTAAGAATGAGTATTTTATTTTGTCACCGTGACTTCAAATTACCTGTTTTTTCTGTCTACACGCAGAGCGTTTGTGAAATAAGTGTGCCGTGATTTGTTGTCTCTTTCTATGCAATATTTTCTACTTATGAAAGCCGGCTAGTATGGGAATAACGTGTCTATATTATAATACGTCAATGGATAAAATTATATAATATTTTTCTTAAAATGCCGCACGAGAGATTAAATATACATAGAACGCGTATAAAAGAAGTAAGTCGCCAGTTCTCAAAAAGGCAAATATTAGGAAAGCGAACAGTTTTATATGAGGCGGAACGGTTAACGGAACGTCTATTAATTTCTACAGCTGGAACGATATCGCCTTTGGACGTGACGGGGAAGAACAATGTTCCGTTTTCTTCGGAACCGTACCGTTTGATTATTTTACAACCCTTTTGGAATGTAATGTACTAATGAATATTCAACGTATTTTTTTTAATAATAATAATGTAAATTATATAATAAAGATTCTTAAAATAACTAATTTAAAAAATATTTTGTTGATAAAAAGAAAACACATTGTTTTTGCTACTATTTATTGAATAATCAAAATGTTTCGAGGCCAATGATTCCTTCATCAGGATACGATATAAATTCGGAACTACAGATGTTAGGTGTAAGTCTTCGAGATATAAGAAACGGAGAAATTAGACAGAGATCCAAAGTTGCCGATGTCATGGACCGTGTCGCAAAATTGAAATGGCAATGGGCAGGAAATATCGCTAGATAGAGTAACACCAGATGGGCGCCACGAATGAAGTGGTGGCCCTGGACAAATAAAAGGAGGGGTCTAGACTGAGACGAGTGGAAGAAATTGGCTTAAAAGAGGCCTATATCCAGCTGAAGAAGAAGAAGAAGATGATGATGATATTTACGCGCACGTATCTCGCGTTACTACAAATCTGAGACGGTGATCTCTGAGCTTAATTCCAAATTAATATCTCAACACGCGTATATGGTGTTGATATTGATCTCAAATATAATATAATTTCTTAGACATAGCTCGCCGTGTTAATTAGTAATGTTTAGAAATTTATTTAAAAATGGAATATTATTTAAAAATATGCCTTTAAAATAAAATGTAAAGTTTTATTCAATAATGTAGATTTACATACATACTTCGGAATGGTTGAATTTTTCCGAATTATACCACAATATGGAATTCTCTTCACTCTGTAACATCTTGAAAAATCTCATTTCGACACATTTTGACAAGTACACTTAGGACCAAATGGTTCAAATATATATTATTCCTTCGAGTTTTTGCTCAGAATAAGATATCAATCCACATTTTTTGTGAGGCACATAGGGAAGAAATGTATAAAATAGTGTTAGCTTGCGTGTAGACGTTTATATTCCTCACTGGAGAGAAGCTCTGAGAGCAAGTGAAGATATGTACAAGTAAAATAATTATTGCAATCTGATTGTGTGGTCCATTCGAGATGGTAAGTAGTGAGGACTAGTCACTGGTTGGCACTGACAAACTTCTAGAGCGATTCTCACGATTCGGGTTACTATCATCCTCTTTGCTACATGGTCGATAGATGACCCGTGTACGGGTCTTAGGAACAACTCCGTACTATAGTCTAGGACAATGCATGGAGACGATTGGGTGTCAAGTTACAGTCTTGGAAGATAAGCCGAGATCAGAACTGCTTGCGTAGGCGCAAATCGTGACGCTACATGTATAAAGCTTTGGATGATAAATTTCACCAGTTTGGTAATAAAATGAAGATTTTTTACGTTACCAACGGAATTCGCGATTTGATGGAACTACATAAATGTCGTGTGTTATGTGTATAAGCAAATAAGAGAGATGTTAGTTACAAGTAATAGGTTACTCGCAGAACATTTACACTTTAGTGTAATAATATACTATGAACTTTAAGTTCATAGTATACTATGTATTTACTTATATACTATAACTATAACTACACAGAACATTTACACTTTAGTGTAATAATATACTATGAACTTTAAGTTCATAGTATATTATTTGACAAATTTAGCCAACAAGATCAAATGCTTTAGTAGGTCAAAAAAATGGTGAGAGCGGCACAAAGCCATGCCACTCGTTCCTGATTGGTTGGCTTGCTCAAATATTACGACCTGACTCCAATGTAAATAGGTCTTAGTTACCAGGAAGTGATTCTCTATTTACTGGTTCACCTTTACCGGTCGTGTGAAGTGGATGTAATTTTGCAATCCCTAATTAGGAAAGATATTTTTAAAATATTAGGAATCTCATACTGTTCAATTCTTTATTTAAATAATATTGTAACGAGATGATGGAATCATGAAAAATTACGCACGATCGAAATCTCTCCAACACTCTGGAACGCCCTACAACACTCTGGAAACGACTGGCAGAATTTTTAAAATAATGGAAAAGTCGAGGAAATACTATAAATATATAGAGACGTCTCTAAGATTCGAAAAACCAATGCGTTTTATATAAAAGGCGAAAGCAGAGTCGCGCGGGGCAGTCTATTGTTGATAACTGCGATTATAGAAGCTAGCGCGAACGCGACAACATGTGTAGCCATCGCGAGTGAAAGATATCAGGTGAAGTACTTAGGTGCGAGAATTGAACAGAATATTCAAGAAAGTGCTCGAGGTAATAAAAACATAGTAAATTAGTGCAAATTAAGATACAGTGTAATAAAGTGTGGAATGTTTGTTTTAGTGACAATTAGCGTGAGCTGTAACAGTACTACGATTTAATTCGCGTCCAGTGACTTCTTGGTAAATTAATAAAAACTTTAAATTGTTTTAGTGTTTTATTTGCCTCTCCCAGCCGCGTCCAGTGACAATATGTACTAAAAATGAACGTAATAATAATGAACCCACGTATATACGAAATTTATGTGCTTCTTCAAATACAAGATGCAAATTAAATTCGTAACGATCAACCCTCCAGGAGACGTCGTTAAAGCTACCCTCTGTAAAATAGTCGCCCTGTGACTCCCGTGAGAGAAATTTATTCATAATCCGTCTATTGTAGATTAAATTCATATGGAAATAATCGCAGTGGAACGCGCAGAGCATATGGCCTAACGGAATTATTCTATCGGTGATTAATTATCGCCAGCCAGCCGTAATTGGGTTGCGTGTAGCGAAGGGAAAAACTATAACACACACACATTCACCAGTTTGAAGACTACAAAGTGTACACTACAATTGTAGTAAAAACTACTAGAAGTGAAGTAATTGTAGTACTACGAAATGAAGTGAAGTAATGAAGTAATTGTAGTATTAATGAAGTGAAGTAATGAAATGAAATAATGTAGTACTAGTGAGTTAATATTAAAAATTTGGCGAGCTAAAAAAAAAGGTCAACGAGGAAAATAATATTTAAGATAAATGAGGATATTTTCTCCTTATTTATCTCTTAATTATTTATATTAAATTAACATTTGGCGACCTTAAAAATAAAAAAAAGGTCGCCAGCCAGATTTCTTCATTCGATTCAGGGGGTTGTTTCAGTTTCCAGAGATTTCTTCATTTAGCTACATCAACTTCCCAAAAATTTCACGTAAAAATGAATGAAGTATATGTACTTTGTAGTGTTCACTTTGAAATGAAGTGTACTATTTCTATTTGAAATTTATACTTTCAATAACTTTGGTGTTTGTAGTTTGTAGTATGCACTACACATCAAAACGTACGAAGTGTGCACTTCAATGTAATGTAGTACTACATTGTAGTAGTGAGTACAGAGCGGACCCATCACTAGTTGCGTGTTGATCGATATCTTCGTATCTGCGTCACTTCTTCGTTATTGTTTGATACTCCACTCCAGCGTAAGAGCACTGTACACGCCTATGAATAATAATTGTCAATTGCCTATTTATGTACTCCGTTGTATTGATTTGAGGGTTAACGTACTTCTTGTCTGTTGAACCTGTAATATGAGCTTCATAATATCGCATACCTAATTTGAGACAATGATGAGTTAAAAAAATCATTTTTTGAGTTAATGATGTCGAAATATTGAAACCTTGAGAAATATTGAGTTAATAATTATACACTACCTGGTTAAAAAGTATCACAAAACGAACTGTATAAAATTAGAAGACAGAGAATACAGTCTAGATATCAATTTAAATTAATTAAACAGCTTTGTTTTAACCACTGAACTAGTAACTCCACGTCTACCAGTTTTGATAGCACTGTATCTTCATCAGGACGAACGCAAACTAATTATCTATAACTTATTCTAGCTAACTAATCAATTTTTGAAAGGGGGCGTGGCTACAGGTATGGTGGGGGTAATTGAGAAGTGGACGCCAAATGGGGAATATATAAAGTAATGGGCCATTCATAAAATTTATCTGCTTTTTAATTACATTGGCTTTGGTGTTCAGACACACAGTCTAGATAATTAATATGTGATATTTCGGGACAATGCTATTAGTAAGTTGATTTAGTCTCGAATTTAAAAAAAATTATTTTGTAATGTATTGATACGCGTATGTTTTAGGAACAGAAAACATAATATTTTAACATAGGTCACACCGAAAATGAGTTCAAAAGTCGTTCATTAACCCACGAAAATCTTCGAACATCTGTTATTTTGGGGAAATATTTTTTGAAAAAATATTCTTTTACATATTATTTTTAATGCTCTCTTTAAAAAAATATGTTATAATTTGTTTAGGTGTAATAATGTACATGATGAGTTATTTTATGAAAATAGGACTTTCAAATATCGGTCTCAAGCTATTAAAAAAAATACTTAGTGAAAAAAAAAACAAAAATAGGTAACTTAATATCGGAACCAATAGAAAATGAACTGTAAATTCTGCAAGGCCAGTATTAGGACCTATATTATTTATTATAAATATATCAATGATACTATAGCTAGACCACATTCTTTTGAATGTGTCTAGCTATAGTATCATTGATATATTTTTGATATATCATTGATATATTTGAATTCAAAAGAATGTGGTCTAGCTATAGTACGATGCAAAAAATGAACACAAAATAAGTTTTTCTTGCAAGTAAGTAACCTTTTTTAAACTAAAAAATGTATATTTATTTGGAATATCATATTGAGGCTTGTAATAAGGGCTTGGCAGGTAACTTTCCCCGCTTTCTTCTTACCGGACAAAGCTAAGAAATGGTCTTTTGATTGTGATAGACCTATACCCAAATAATTAATTAGATTATTCGCGGATTAGACATTAATCTATATATCAGGCGAGGATTATACAGACGCAATAGATAAACTGAACGATGACTTGAGTAGTATATCAGTCTGGTTAAAAATAAATATTCATAAGCTCAAATTAAATGTCAGCAAAATAAAATACATGGAAATCGGCAAAGAAAACAAATATGGTGATAAATGTACATATTAATGGTGATCTTATTGAAACGGTGGATGAAATTAAATATTTAGGGATTTTTATTTACGTTCAAAATTAACTTTGGCAGCATATTTTTAATTTGATTTAAAAAAATATCAAAAAAATATTTTTTCTTGGAAGATTGAAAAAAAAATTGAGTAAAAATAGTGCGGAGTTAATATACAAAACTATAATTACTCCTCGCATAAACTATTGTGCTACAGTCTTGTCTTTGGCCAATGAAGGAAACATCAAAAAACTACAAGTGATGCAAAACAGGGCAATGAGAATCATATTAAAAAAAAGTAAATACAAAGAATTGAAGAAATGTGAAGAGCACTCACTTGGATGGAAATAAAAATAATTATTTATAACGTTCTCCTATTTCTACATAATATCTCAGTAACAAAATGCCAAAATGTTTTTTGAATTTAATTATTGTGAATAGTGATGTACATAGCTATAATTCCAGAAATAGGAATAGAATAAGATTACCACACAAGAAAAAAGTGCATACACAGACTTGTCTAATGTATAGAGGTGAAAAAATATATTAGCATGAGATGCCGGAAAACATGAAAAAGATAAATAAGATGAATGATTTTAAAAACAAATGCAGTAATTATTGTAAAAATAGTATATAATTGAAGAGCATAAGTCACTGTCTAAGAATAAGGATGCGATATAATAGGTTGATGCATAATTATCCTCGATATTTGTCATAATATAATTCCTTAATAAGATTATGAAATTAAAATTTCTCGGTTTTCACGTTTATGGAATAGTCCACACTTGTCTGTATGGGAAGCATACATATTACCTACACTTGTCAATGAATATCCATCGTACATAATGCAATTTTGCTTTTAAACGAGCCAGTATCATGAAAATTACATCCAAATTAGCTTTAATGAATGAGATCTCGTTGTTATCTAGGTGTATCTTATAACAGAGTTGGATTTAATTTTTTTGTTGTCAAAATAATGTTAAAAATAATACAATCTATCAGAATTTGCAATGTGGGTAAGCACTCAACGTTAGACCACCTCACATAGCTATTAACTAGTCTAGTCTAGTCGCTTGTAGGCTTATTTATACTCGAAAAGCTTTCTAGAATGAGAGAGAATCGGATTACTAGATACATTTCGTGATAAAGGTAAATGATATAAAAAAGTACAATTAATACTCTCATTGTTTTGTTTGAGTGTATGAGGAAGTATAAAAAGACATTTTATGATATTTATATTTGACATTTAAGAAATTCATAGTTCAAACAAGTAATTAATCAAAAAAATATTGAAGGTATGCTTTTATTTCATTTTCTTTGCATTCTTAATCGATTTTTTAACGCCAAATTTTTAAAACAAATTTTCGAACGGCACGTTCTTCAGCTGTTTCTGCGGTTCCTGTTTCTGAGTAACGTGATTGTTTTTTTTTATCGAGATAATAACCAAATCGTCGAAAATGTAAAGTCATCTATTAAACAAAATTTTTTATTTATTTTGATAACTTTTATGAATTTGCCGATCTTCTTTTGGCAACCAACCCATATTTTGTTAGTCATAAGGGTTTACAAATTTTGCAGTATTTGAAAGAAGTATTAATAACAAATCGAATATTACAAATAACCAAATTCTTTTTGCAAATAGTTTATAAGATATAAACACAAAAATAAAATTTCACAACTATCCAAAAAAAAATACAAAAAATGTACGGTGGAAGTACGCTGAATCATCGTTTCAAGGAAAATGTTATTTTCGATAAAAGCCGGAGAGATAGATTCTGAATAATTTATTTATCTACACATCTCACTTCATTACATATTTCTTTGACATTTTTACCGATCGGGCTTCATAAAGGACGAGCCTGACAGGCTATTGAAGGCTGCCTCCTGAGAATTGGAGGCAGACACGACGTTAGGATGTAGGCGAGGATCCTTAGGAGGATACCCACTCAAGTAAAAATTGTCCCAAAGGATCCCTTGTACACTGTTTCACGTGATGTATGGTCTACATGACTTTGTACACTGCCAGTGGCGGTTCATGGTAAACCAAAAGTGTACACTTCAACAAACAAATGTAAACGCTTAATGTTTTAATGGATTTAAATAAAATTTAGCATTTTTTATGTGTTTAATAAAATGGATATTTTGTACGAACCGTATATTTCACTGAGAAGCAAATCTCGAACCGTTCGAATGAGTTCGGACTCCGTCCCCGTGGTGATAGGATGCTCTCCTGATGACGCTGGATACGACTTCAGCGAAATGTCCAGATTTGAAGAATGTTCTTAGGTTTTCAATATTTTGATAAAAGTCGATATTACTATTTCGTGAGTGTCGGCTATAAATAAGTAAATATTTATTCTTAAGGAACCGTTATCTTTGACGGGTTGCAGCTAGTAATATAATATCTTTAAGTAAACTAATTTTCACATAAATTATTTCAAAAATTATTTTCTATTTTACGCCAATGTCAGATGTGTTATCTTGCTAGAAGGTAATAAAATGAGTAGGTATACCCAATACTAAATTATAATATATATATTTTTTTTATTTTACCTACTATAGATGAAAACGTTTTCGGTGAATTATAAAGGCTTCACCGATTTATTGGAATGAATGTAACTGAAATAAAGTTATAGATGGTAAGATAAAACCTATTTTAATATTCTGTCATAATACCAATTAGATTACCTGTTGCATTAAAGCACTGCTATATATCTTTTTATAAATTTGTACTAAATACTTCAGATTAAGGCACCTTAAATCCATTTCAAGTATTCCAGTATTCAATCGAGAATACTCGCCAATTTTTAAAGTAACCGATAATTTTGAAAAATACACTCGTGAAAAACCACGGGAAACAATAATAATTAATAACGACGCTTGTACGCATTCTAATTATCTAAAGTCGTTATTCTTGAAAGTTACGGACAGACAACGAAATTATTATACATATTAGATTATACGAAATATTTTTAAAGGTACATATTTTTTTACTTATTTTATTTACTAGTTTACCCTCGCGGTTACGCACACTTAGATTTTTAGTAGCTTTTAATAATATTTTATCAATTTGTGTATTAACCTTAACATATAGATATATACCATTCTGGACTTTTTTATAGAACTTTTTGAGTTCTAGAACTTTTCTAAAGAAAGTATTTAAATATCTCTTACCATTAAGGCAGCGTTCATAAAAAACGCATCGCCTGACCATTTTTTCGTCGACTTTAGTTGTAAAATAGGTCACCACGAAAAGCCCTTTTATTTTAACGAGATAATATGTAGCCTAAATCCACCCTGAAAGTCCATTCTAAACATTGGTGAAAGAAATTTTGAAATCATATGAGAGTTTAGGAGATTACCTCCTTCACCCAAATTTACAAACTTACAAATTTTACCTCTTTATATATTAGTATAGATTCGCTGGATTAGTGTGCTTGCTGTCAGGTATGATACGATGGAACAATTTTTTTTTTGTGTATTCGTGTCATCGTGACTGATAAATGACAACAAACAATATAAAATATCGAAAAAACATATTTTGGATTTGCCAACCAGAATACTAATAATAATAATTAGTAAAATTAACTGTCGTTTAACCAGGAAATTATATTATATATTTGTATTTGTGCAACTCTATCAGTGGAAAAATAATAGTGTAGGTACTATTAAAAGCATAATATTTTACCTACGTCAAAGTGATGAGAAATGTGGGCATATATTACGCAATAATATGAGATATTTAAGGCAGGATTCTTTCGAAAAAGGTCTATTTTTATGATTTTTTATGAGATTATGAATGAAGATATTGAAGTAGGGTTTATATGGCTTAATAATGAAATTATTAAAACAAAACAAAACTCTTGAAATACATTAAAACAAAATATTATATATTTTATGCACTTATAACATACAAAAACACCAATTGAATTAGATCTAAAATCTGGTAGTGGTTTATACTAATTTTACTAACAATCTGTTATAATGTTAACCACAAAGTTAATGCTTTAAATATTAAAAATATTAATAATAATAACCTCGAGTATCCAAAACCACAAAAATAACATTTTTCAAAAAGTATGGATTTACTGCCTTTCAGTTTAGTGGGGCAGAATAGTACCTAAATATACCTACCTATCTTGGAACATTAGAAACTACTCGAGTATTTAAAGATTTTTCTACTCGATCCTCGAGTAGATATGATGATGTCGAGTAATTAAAGTCTCCAGTTCACACTCTTGTGTTCATATATGCAGCAGGGACTTGGAAAGTCGACAATAACTATTTATTTATTGTACCGCTGAAATAGAATGTTATATTTTCTGAGGATAAATGATTTTCATTTTTTCTGCAACATTGTACGTCAGTTTTTTATAAATAATACAAATAATCCAAATCTTTTACTCAGTTTGTATAACGCAAATAAATATTTTAATTTGATAAAGAACCAGAATTGCGCAAATGGAATTTTAGACCCTTATTTAAAACATCAAAATTAAAAATAAACGTGAATAATTTAAAACATCATTTTTCTCGTAATATTTTTTTCGCGTAAAAATATTCTTAAGCGAGTTGAAAAACCCTTATGGAAAATTTTCTGGAAAAGCCACAATCTCACCAATAAATGTGAAGAAAGTTTCGAACTTCCATCGGTTTAGGGATGTTCAGAAATCCTGCGGGATGACGAACAAACTTCCTCGCAGCATCCAAATTGTACTTAATCAGTATCTAGCAAGATTTTTATGGAGTAATAAAGCCTGTATTTTATTACATTAAAATATCTTAAACGTGTTTTATACGAAACTGAAACTATGACGATATTGAGATTGAAACACAATTCATTGAATAGCTTTGTAAGTAAAGATTCGCTAAAGTGTAAACTTTCACATATACTTGGATGATATATACACCCATGTGTCACTTTTTACTTAATTGATTGTACATTTTTTACTCACAAAATATTATGTATTATTTACATATTATTTTACAAAATAAAAATAAAATATACACGTGAAAAAATCTTCAATGATTATTTGCAAAATTAACAATTATACTAAGAGTACATGAACAAAAATATACTAAAAAGTTAATAGAACTTCAATTTATTGACCAGAATAGACTGAACGCAATGCAGTTTATTTGAAAAGTCTATGACAATTCTGTGCTGAGTAATTTAGAAAAATATTGATGCCTGAAAAAGTGAAAAACGGCACGCGGAGTAAATCATAAATGGCCGAAATTTTTGAACTGGAGACAATTAAAGAAAAAAAAAATGTTTTGAACTACCAAAATATAAGAAAATGCACCAACAAAATATTACTTCTTCTGAGATGGCCAAGCAATGAGTGCTGGACCACTTGAAATAGATTGACCCAAAAGTCAGGTAAACATTAAATTTTACTTATTTTTCCAAAATAAATATTTACGAGTAAGTACAACTCATGCTTCGACGTACTGACTAAACGCCCATGATAACCAGTGCCCTATATTATGCGCTATATAACATAAATATCTATCATAGTCAGTGGCGCTTTTCCTGTAGAAATTCACCGCCGAGTGTCAGATTATCCGGTCGTAAAATGACGGATCTTTATTGGACTAATGGGCGGCATTAGAATTGGAGATGACTGGGAGGTTAAGTTCACCAGGGGTCATGAGCGAAACGTGGCTTTGGTCAACAAATCCGACCCGGCAATACAGCTTCCGACCTGATTTTATAAAATTGAACGATAGATTATGCGAAAACGCTATTTTAACGCATATTTCAAAAGTAATTTCAAATAGTAATAATTTCAAAAGTAACGCACAAAAAGTAACGCAAGGATACATAGCTTATATAGGTATATATAACTCGTAGCTAGTAGTGAAAACTTAGAAGAGACTTCTTTGTTCAATTTTGAATTGTACTGACCTTAATGTTGATGATGATATTCTTGCAGATTCTCCTACAAAACATCAATTTTCTTGACAGTAAGCTGAACACATTAATCCATTATTCTATTACATATTGTTAGATTATTTTTTTTTTGGAAATATTAACAGATATAAGAAAATGATAAGTATAAATATATGAGAGTTTAAATAGATAGTAATGAACATATTAACTTATATCCTAACATATCTCACATAGAAATAAATTTGAAGTAGTACATAATAATAATATAAGCATGTTAAAATAAAAGACATCAATTGTAATAGTAGTGAGTAGAACGTAATAAACTAAATAACAATATTAAAGTAAACGTATTACATAACTTTATTTATGTCTTGCATTGCAGTAATGAATCAATATTCAGTTATTAATCAAGTATTAATTCAATGTTGCGTCGCAGAAATATGTTCACTTGTGATCTTGGGTGGTACAGAGAGGGACTCATGATAGATGTCGATGTCGGTGAACAAGTCGTTGTAGACTCGGCACATTCTCACTATGGGGGAGCGCAATCGGTAATTGGTACGAGGTACAGGAATGTGGAATATGCACTGTGTTCTAGTAGCTCTTGCTGGGACGTGGATGTTGATAAGTGATAAAAGGGTGGACAATTAAATTGGTTTCGACAGATCTTATACAAATTAACAATGTCAAGAGCTGTTCTTCTGTTTTTTATACTTAAGATTAAGGGAAAGATAGAAATAATAGTTTCTCGGGTTACAACAATTCACTTCCTTTATTTCAATAATATAAGTGACGGTAACGAAATACAATGCTAGCGACCGGTGGAAATCTGACAAGTATCATAAGGTTGACACCCTTTTTAACCCTTGACTGAACCGACGATGACGACACAAATAGCCCCATCCATGGCTATGGATGACGAAATAAAAAAATAATCAGTTACTGACTGAATGATGACATTTTATATCAGCCAATCATAAGACATAAAAATGATCTCACGGTGCCATTATGCGAATTCCAGCGATCTGTTAATTTATGCATCCTTACTGACTTTACACATATCTTTACATAATCATACTAGGTACATTGATACACTTAATATTACATGTGCATGTTTATGCTAAAGCAGCACGAAGACACCTGAGATAATTGAGCTAAGGGCTATATTTTAAATAATAATATATACTTTTTGTGCATTATTCTGTTATTGTATCATTAAAAAAAAGCATTTTTTACACTTTCTTAGACTTATCTTTTATAAAAAGTTAAACTATCATGAAAGTAATTTATATATATTGAAAATTCATTCGATCTGATACATGTCAAATAAAATTTGCTTTTATCAAAGGGAATGAATTTTTAATACTCAATATGAGTTAATTTCATGACACTGCGACATTTTACAGTAGATAGGTCAGAAATATTGAAAGAAAATGTATACTTTGATTTTGCTTACCTCCTTAATTTATACCCAACCTACCCAAAGTATAAAGAATATTTTTTATTCAAAAATGAATGAAGAAGACTTCACTAAAGTGTTTTCTACTAGCTACGAGACACTTTGTGTATACAGGAAAAATTAAAATGTCAATTACCATAAATTTATGTAGACTATTAATTATAACAAAGGTATATAAATAGTTATTTAACAAAATTTTTTTCAGCACTTACTGTGTGGTTGTGGGTGGAGATTGAAATGGGGAATATTTATTTAATAATGAGTTATTCGATAAATTCAATTGGTTATTTGTTGTATTGTATTCAGTATTCACACTTTTTTATATCTAATCATATTAATTAATTTTTTTTATTACTTATTCTTTTTTTATAATTACAGCCATCTTGCAAAACTGTATTAATAATTTATACGCAATCTAAACTAAGTTGTTATTACATACTTCTTATTAATTACTTGTTCTTTTATTATTCCTTATTAATTATTAATAATTACAATATTATTATTATGTATTAATTAGTGGCCTGTCTCTAAAATACGATATTCGATTATGAAAGAGTAATATCCGAATAATCACGTATAATTTTGCATTTACTGAATTTTTTAAAGACAAAACAATCATCAACAAAGAGTTGTATGTCAGGACAGAAGAGTGTGATGCTCTATCCTCTCTGCCTACCCCCACGGGGAAAAGGCGTGATGGTAAGTAAGTAAGTAAAACATATTTGTATTTACTCCTCTTTTTGTGTTTTAAACTAGCTTGTTGCTGTGGTTAGTAGCTTGTTGGTCTTGTGGTTAGGAATCTCGCCTCCTGATCCTAAGGTTGCGGGTTCGAACCTCACTCAGCCAGCAAGTTAATCCTAATTACATAGCACAAGCGTTCAGCTTAGTTTGAAAATAGTAAGAATATTTAGGTGACATGTATTCCTTGTTCGCATCTCTATTTAAAAAAAAACACAGGCAATCTCTAAAGAGATTAAGTGGAGATATGAGATTAAAGCAATGTATTTCATAAAAAAGTTATTTCTACTAACTGCAGGCAAAAGTCATACTTGTGGCGAACTTGCAACAAATTTAATGCACCCACAAAAAAGGATAATTTAGACTTATTTCAAAATAACCCTACTCATGTGCGACGCTTGCTTTCCGATCCATTTTTCAAATAAAATATATGTTATTATTTTCCACAAAATCAATTATATATAGTTTCATGAATATACTATATCCTATATATGTACACCACGCAAATACGATATTTTGTAACTACCAGTTAAAACCCATTATTGGCTTTTTTTATGTTTCACATTCTTTGAATTTACTTAATTATTGTCAGTTAAATATTATCTTAATTTTTTAAAGCTCGAATGGTCTTTAATTTCTGAATCACCTCATAAATATTACATAAAATATGTTTTATTACTGCGAAGTAATTATGATTATAATTAATCTTATTTAGGATACTTAGAATTTTGTAATTTGTGCTGGTGGTTTATACCAAGCAGCGTCAATGGAACCACCACTATTAACAACATACGTAATATGAAAAGCTTACTATTTTCCCATGTTATAATGTTAATGAGAAAAATAATTATGATACAGTTAAATAATCTTCACACGAGACGAAGTAATTTGAAATTTACTGATCATATAAAGACTGTCTTAATTAAGTAAGGTAAAGATTTTGTATTCGCTTACTCTAGGTAACATAATTATAAAATATTAAAAGGAAATTTTATACAGCTTGTGTACTGTATATAGTTGGATGGAACTAACGAATTATCCCGAAGACTGTCAAAGAAGAAAAATATTATTTTGAATCGTTTATTAAACATTTCAAAATTATTACGTTACTAATTGCCGCGTGAAATGTTTGAAAGATTTCTAAGGTAGCTTTGCTAGGAGCAAAACGTGTATGTATATTAAAGAGGTTGACGATTTAATATTTAATTGGATATTACGTATGGTTTACTATAATGTATTGAAGGAAAAACATACATTTATGTTCGAATTCGACGAAATGGTAAATATGTAGTTACCATGGTGCAAATAGGAACTCATTTTCCGGGTAAAAAAAAATGTTCAGGGTTTTTATATGGGAGTAATTTTAGATACATCTTTGAATGAAGTGCTAGTCTAACCATACCGACTATTTCAAATCTGGTTCATTGTGTACGTGGGTTTTAAAACTATATTGCCGTTTCATCATAAAGGCAATGGTAAAAAGAAATGTACCAACTTACAACACAACTTTTGGCCAAAGAAGCTATATCTATTTTGCAACAAAATTCTACAATATCATTCCCCCAACCTTCAAAAATATTGAAATGATTGTCAAAAAAAGATAAAAACATGGCTAAAACAAGTCGATGCAGATAAATTAGAAGGAGTATTGAAAACTTCGCAGTAATTTAAAAATAGGAAATAAATAAGTATAAACCAGTCCGCCTCAGCACAGGAACCCCTAGTGAGGAGGATTAAGAATAATAATATCATCAATTTCATCGTACATACATATTATTATATTAAACATGTACAAATTGTATCTAAATAGTACCTAATAAAAAATAAAAAAAATCAGTGTATTTTGGAATAATGATCAACTTGCTTGTGGAACCAGTTGTAATATTCTGCCGCATACAGCTGGGTCCTGTTGAGGGCTTGGAGGATGCCTCTGGTGCCCAGTTATCCGTAAACACTTTGGTCATCAGACATTTTGAAGTTTCTTCGAAGTAGTGACGTGAAAATCCTTTCGCCGTATTCCAGGCTATCGCAAAATAGCTGTGGGCAGTGTTTAAAAAGCCAGAAATGTAAATATCGATCGTAGCTTGAACCAATAGTCACTTGTCTACTACGTAAGGCCTGGCATTTCCGTACAGCTACACTGCCTGGTTGGCAACAATCAGAGACATGTCTTTTGCCAGTTCCAAGTGAGATTTACTGAACTCTACTGTGGCAGAGTTATAGTATGAGGTGTTTTTTTGCAACCCACATATATCCCTTTGCTAACGCCGCTAAACTCCTTGACCACGCATCAGGGTTCGAGGATATATGATATATAATGAAAATATCATGATTTATCATGATATTTATGGCTTGATTTTTATTTTTGATATATATCCAAAAAAACTTTCTGCGGTCGTTAATAAATGGCGCTTGTTGGATTTTTAAAAAATGCTACAGATTGTTTTTTATTAATATCTGCGGTTGTTACTAGATGGCGCTAGTTGTATTTTAAAAAGTGCTCCACTTGTTTTTTAGTTTAATTTGTTTCATACAATCCGTTTTTTATTTCACACAAAGAAACAAACACTCATACTTCATTAGAAAGAGCAACTTTTACAACTTATATATAATAATTGCATATATTAGCTTTTTCCAGCATGCAATTCATTTATTTAATAAATAATAATTCATGTACAAAATAAATTTCCTAATTATTTCGAGTTTGTATCAATCGACGTGTGTGAGGAGAAAAAAAGTTTGGATATATATTCAATTTTTGATACATGTCGGATATATATAAAAAAATCGGATTTTTTCGAACCCTGCCACGCTTACTGGTAATACTCCAAGGCTACAACATTTTCGAGGAATTGCCCCGTTCTTCTCTTTTCAAATGACCCTTAAATCTGTATATCACATGTCAATAATCATCCTGCAATAGCAGGAAGCAGAAGCAGTGATCCCAAGATCAAAAAGATACTCCTTGATTTGACCATTTTCTTTGATATATTCTTTTTCACTTCGAGCGAAGCAAACGAATCAATTTTTACAAGAAATTTAAAGCACGCTAAAACCTACGCTAAAATGCTAAAACCTACGCAGGCTGCAACAGAATTAGTCTATAATAATACTTTATAGGTTGAATTATACCTAAATTATGAGTCGAAACTGTTCCAGCAACATTGTTCTTATATCTGTGTCAATCACATAAGTTGCGCGGATGATATGGTGCTGTTGGCCCCATCCATCAAAGCTCTGCGCAAGTTGCTGAATATTTGCGAAGTTTTTGCAGGTAAGCATAATCTAATATATAACGCCAAGAAATTGGCACTTATTGTTTTTCGAAGTGACTCGCCTCCTGACAACGTCCTCCCCCGTGTCTGTCGGGCCAAACTCTAGAGCCCAGTAGCAACATTAAATATCCTGGTCACATTATATATATATTCTGCGAGGACAATCTTAACC
Source organism: Agrypnia vestita (assembly GCA_016648135.1). Lineage (NCBI taxonomy): Eukaryota > Metazoa > Arthropoda > Insecta > Trichoptera > Phryganeidae > Agrypnia > Agrypnia vestita. The sequence goes on along the minus strand of JADDOH010009990.1, from coordinate 61,526 downwards.
TGAAACTTCGACAGCGACTGGTCAAATGTTATATATGGTCAGTCCTGCTGTACGGAGTGGAATCGTGGACCCTCAAAGTGAGTAGCATGAACCGGCTGGAGGCGTTCGAAATGTGGATACATCGGAGAATGCTCCGGATACCCTGGACGGATAATATGGTCAGCAACACAAGAGTTCTTCAAAGAGCTGAGTGAATAGAGAGTTGCTCATCGTATTTGGGTCATGTGCTCAGAGGAGAAAAATATGAATTGCTCCACCTGATTCTTATGGGCAAGATAGAGGGTCGTAGAGGTGTTGGAAGGAGACAAATTTCCTGGCTCCGAAATATACGCGACTGGACGGGCATAAGAAGTGTTGGAGAGCTGTTTCGTGCTGCCCAGGACAGGGACGCTTTCTCTCGGGTGATAGTCAACGTTGGGGGGACCTGACATGACACCAAAAGAAGAAGAAGAAGAAGGTCACATTATATGCGACAACTTATGTGACATTAAGGATATCGAAAGACAGAGAAGAGCTTTTAGTGTAAGGTCCAATATGCTAGCCAGGAAGTTTTCTAGATGCAGTAACGAAGTGAAATATACCTTTTCGTTACTTATTGCACGAATCTATACACAAGTGAGCTGTGGTGCAGACACACTCTGCTGTCCTATAACTCTATGAGAGTGCAATATAATAATGCATTCAGGATAATCCTCGGTCTACCCTGGCGTTGCAGTGCATCTCGTATGTTCGCAGAACACAGGATTCATGGCTTTGCTGCTCTCCAACGACTGAAGATAGCTAACGCAAGAAAGATGATGTGGGGATCTAACAAGTCCATCATTCAAGCAGCTGCTATGTGGCTTGACTCCCCAATGCACAAAAGGTGGATACTAATTATGCAACAGTGACTCTTCTCCATTATTTTTTATGTATTTATCTATTTTTATTATTATTTTATAAATTCTATTTTTACTTATATGGCGCGGTGAGAATCTTTTCTCAATAAGCTGAAATAAAGACCTATTATTATTATTATTATTATTATGTCAATAGTTATGGAGATAAGCGACTTCAAAGTTTGCACTTATTTTTAAATATTTTTGTACAAAAAATTTCCATTATTTTTAATAATCCTTTTAGGGTCTGAATTTAATATTCTCGACATTTTTGATAAAACGTGCGTGTTTTATAACAAACTTACATCCAACGTACCTTAAGGATCGTGTAGGAAAAAATGCGTGGGTTGGATATGTTCCTATTTCCGAAAGCCCCCATGTCGTGCACAGAAAACATTTTGCGAACGTCTCTTTGAGATTTTCGGTATCAGATATGTTTTAAATCGGGTAACAGATTCTTTCAAATACGGATACAGAATTGGAAATTCAGAGCTTATTTATCTGGCCGCCAAATAGATGAGAGTACAGGTTTTCCCAAAGGCTTAATACAATATATTATTAATAAAAAGAACACTTTGATCAAGCTATATTGTAGATGTATTAAAAATGTCTCTTAAATTATATTTTTTATGGGGAAGTAAGTAAGGAAGTCTTTGGGTGTCCATGGGGCTTACAACCTATCGTACGGCTGGCTTAAGTGATCACTTTACACAAGTAACGTTCACCCTTTCCACCTATGATAGAATACGACATCTTTCAAATTTTTGGAATATTTAAGTTTTACAACCTATTTCACATTGTGTTGTAATTAACATTAGCGCCACCGGCATCCAAAGCTTTGTCATTCCCTTAAAAAAATACAGATGTCATTGACGTGGTATCTAAATATTCAGAAAACACTTTGAATAATCAACATGTTTTGGGGCCAACAGTACATCCGTTAGGGTAGACACAAAGTATATTAAAATTGGATGTATAGACCTAATCAAAAACAAAAAAAAATATATGACAGGTAAAAATAGTAATTATTCATTTATTTAATTTATTGATTCACTTTTTGAATATATTGTCACGGGGATCATGGCTATGGTAGGCAAATGAAACATTAAAAACTATTTAAACTTTGATTTATTACACCCCTGGACATGAATTTTTTAGGCGCAAAGTCCTTTAATTTATGTATACTAATTTAATACGGGCATTAATTCACGTCGCTATTGAGAATATTCCGCTCGCAAGTAGGTACTTAGGTGCTTCTTCACTGACCGAATATAATAATGCTCTTTCGCTGTCGCTGTCGCTCTGGCCACACCAAGCCGTCGAACGGTTTCGCTTTTCTAAGGCGGACTTCTATGTCGCGCTGTCAAAATTCTCGGCTATAATAACTCCCGCGCGCGTGTCAGCTCGCCTTTTATATGAAACATGTTGGTTTGTCGAATGTTTGAGACTTAGTTTTTTTCCAGTAATTTCTCCACATTTCTAATGAGTATGAGCTTCGTCGCCGCGGGGATCCAAATGAAAAATTTGTAAACATTCAAACTTTTATTGATAACAAAGTCACCAGACACAAACCTCATTACTATTCTGTAATTCGCACTTATTTTTATACGTAAGTTCCACGTGCCTCTATTAACACTTTTTTCACCGTCTATAGTACGGATTCAGTTAGTTATATATTCACTCGCTTCGCACGCAATGTGTCGCGTTTATAAAGAACATTCTTTCTCGAATCTTTTGATTGTGTGCATCTTATCGATTTTAGAATATTCTAACAATGTTTATCTTTTCTAATTAAAATTACGTAAACTAATGCTGCTTCTAATAATCGTTATATGCGGATAAGTACTTCGAACATGTGCTACATTAACTTCTAACTAATTTATTACACCGACTTGCGAAAATATTTTTTTATCATTTTTCATTTTGGGCATCAGTTAAAAGGAGAGGGGGCTAATTTTAACAAAAGTTAAACCTGCCGAGTCACAGGATTTAATTGCTTTAAACATCATCCAGGATCTCTGCCATTCTGTGGCACAATACTATCACGGCGCTGTTATATTTCTGAAACGACAGCCTATAATAAATAAGGATATTGTCAATGTACGATTTATACTTCCTGCTGAATTTGTTCACTTAGCAGATTAAGGAACCACGAGAAAGCGGATTTACTTTATTTTATTGAATTTTGAGAATTTATAGGTTTCATGCTTTATGGCACCTTCATACATTATGGAAAGTCGAAATAACATTAAAAAGTGATTTGGTGTAACTTTTTAAAGGAAATTTCATAATGCTAAATTAAACGACGTTTATTTTGAATAACTACTGTCAGTGTCATATATCAATATGTAGCAAAAATATCCCTCTAAGTCAACATGTTGAACTTACATTAGTTATTTATTGTAATGTCCGAATCGAGTGAGTCATCCACTTGCATACTTATGTGTGTGTGCAAGTGGATGATTGTCGGGGGAGAACGGTTTGAATATCCGCGCGCACGAGCGCGCTTTCTTCTTTACTGAATTTATTCAAATAACAATTGTAATGTGTTAAATATAAATTGAATTGAAAAACGCCCTTTTTTTACTATATATTTTATTTAAATGTTAGAACGTCTTCGAGATAACTCTCATTTCCAATAACACATTTTCAACTCAATTTCAATTTGAAAATATGCCATTGATAATGAGAGTTATCGAGAAAACGTTCTAACATTTAAATAAAGTATATGGTCGAAAAAAAAAAGTTTTTTCAATTCAATTCATATTTAACATATTGATAATGAATTTCCACAATGTTTATTTCCACAAAATTCCACAAAACTTTGAGCATTTAACAATTGTAAACTATTGTAAATATTTTATTATTACGTGTTTTGTTGTTACAGTTTGATTTTAACTGTCCCAAAATCTCCAGTAGGTTTTTATTTCTCAATACGCTCCAATGTAAACTAAAAATTATGTAAACAAAAAAAAATTAAAAAATATTAAATTGTTGAAAAAACCTGATGATTAGAGTAACTGCTCATCTCTAAACCATAGCAGTGACAAAATAATTAATCGTGTGCAGTATAAGGTTATATCTCATAGTCCAGTAAGCAGGAAGAACGTGGATGCGAAAGGGGAGAAACATCCAGCAGTGGAGAGAAAAAAGCTGAAAAGAAGAAGAAGAAGAAGAAGTATAAAGTTTGGTTAATTGAAAATTTCAATAACCATATTGCACAAAGATAAGCTAACATTAATTTCATCGTATTTTATAGCGTATTTATTGCATGACAGTTGGGTAATCAATTCATAAATTAGGACAACAACATGAAGATAACAATTTTTCTGTAGGATACAGTAACTGTCGTGTTAATTAGCGATGAAAATATTTTTAAAGTTATACAGGCCTCCGCCATTTAAAATGTGAAAAGAATAAGCTTTTACTTCAAAAACTGGACGATTCCACTTTAGCCAACGCAAACGACGCGTGCTTTTCTCGGTTTGAAATAAAACAATGTCTACCATCTTGGCATACACATAAAACGGGCAATTAATTCTTATTTTAGGGTTTAGTCTTAAGACCCGGTACCTACCAGCATAAATTGGATATCGTAAAAATGTCGATCAAACAACTCGCACAACTATTCTCATCTCGTTTATCGTCCGTGGATTTTATCTTCCTCTCGGAGATTTGCACAGATTTATTTGAAATCATTTTACCAATGGACCTTCTCAATAAGTGTGTAAACAGGTACATATTTTAATTTGTATTATATTAAAATACTTGTGAATGTTCTTGTATAGGCTTTGAGGATTAAGGTAGGCCAATCTTTCTCAAGCGCTAAAAAAGATCAATAGAAGGCGTAAATATTTGAGAAATCTTCTTTCTATCTCTCAGTTATAATTATATCCATTCAAGAATCTCCATTTGAAAATAAAATGAATAAATGACAAGTTATAGATAAAATACATTAAAATATTCATGTAAAATTAAATTATTTTTCAAAAATAAAATAAAAAGGGATTAAAATATTAAATTATTTAAAAATAAAATATAACTAGGAGACGAAATTCTCTAAGAGACTTGTTTTCACATCATAATAATCACAAAACTGACTAGTTTGTGAACGAAGCCAAAAGGCACTGAACTCTATAGTCAATCCGTAGAACAACACAGAGGTATTTGAAACAGTTCACTTGTTTTATTCTTTCTGTCTATTCTTTCACGTTATGTAACATTTTTAATTTCACAATGGTTTAATTTTTTAAATTTAAACTACATTAAACTGTGGTATTAATAATTTATTTTATAGTTAAATACAGCCCGTCAAAAAATTATGATACTTTTACATGTCGGTTGCTAAGGAATAAGTATGCATTTATTTAATTTTAAAAAAAATCGTAAAAACAATTTCGAAATTTTTTTTGGGAAAACACAATTTTTCGAAAAATTAACTAAAAAAGTTACAGACGTTCCACGAAGTTACGGGGACAGACAGACAGACGAACGGACAAACATAAGGACAGACAATGAAATTATTGTAATGTTAATGTTAAGTAATAATTATCCCAAAGCCCTGTTAAAAGCCGCAACAACCGTAGAACTTGTATGAGAAGATGTATGAATGTGGCCGAAGCAAAAGTGGTGTGTCAGGATAGAAGAGTGTGGCGTTCAATCCTCCCTGCCTACCCCTGCGGGGAAATGGCGTGATGGTTAGTTAATTAGTTTTTAGTTAAGTAATAATTATCCCTCTGTGGATAAAATTGTGTTTTTAAAACATACCTAATATATATATTGCTGAAATATTAAAGCGCTATTTCGTACACACTTTATCTAAGAATAGAGAAAATGAAAATGTGTTTAGTTTTCGTGAATAATTTTCTAATTTCAATATACAATGTCATAAACGTTTTATTTATGATCATAATAGCGACTCTCATTTCCGTTCAGAAATATAAAAACTTTAACATTAATATTTTAGTACACAGTAGCTGCGTTATTTATTGTTTGTCTCACTTCCGCTAGCTTAATTGAAATGTTTTCATTTTCAGGATATTATTTCATCAGGGTCAATATTATTTTTATATTTATAACAATATATATTTATATCCACTTATTGATTATTCAATGTAAGACAACAAATTGTATTTTAATGTAAAAGATATTATGTTCTTATTAATTAAGACACAGGAAAGCGGTTTTCACGGAAGATTAGATATTTTTAAAAATACTTTACGATCTATTCTTTTTTCGCGCGTGAAAAAAAAAACAAGATTTGGAAGTCTTTAATTAATAATTTAACTTATTAATCAAACGTATAGTGTAATTAATTGATATAATTAATTAATATTTTTGCAATTAATTAATATAATTAATGCAAAAATACATGTTACTAGAGCGTGCCGAAGACACTTGTAATTGGGATAATGGGCAAAGTCTGATAATAAACATTATAGTTCACTATAATGTTTATTATCAGAGTATCATGTACCTATTATCCTGTTAGTGTCTCTAATAAATAAAAATAAAAAAAATATTTGACTTCTTCTTCAAATGTAGCAAATTTATTTTGTGGTAACATAATTATAATTGATATAAATTAACTTTGTTTAAACCACTTATTTATTGAAAAAAATCAACATGTTTCGAAGCCAATGGCTTCTTCGTCAGGAAAACAAAATTTTGTTTTCCTGACGAAGAAGCCATTGGCTTCGAAACATGTTGATTTTTTTCAATAAATAAGTGGTTTAAACAAAGTTAATTTATATCAATTAAAAATATTTGAGATAAAGTGAATGACGTGTTTTAAAATTCATAAATTTCAAGTTGTAATAATTCATTTTCAGTCTCGTCTCGAGTTTGTAAAACTTCTTCACTAAAGACCAAAGAAGATTTAATTTTTGACGCAAAAAATATTTATAGGTCAACCGCTGAGAGCTTTTGTATGACTTGTGCGAAAATACATCTGTCTCATTTGCACTACCACTGACTCCATATAAAAGAAGAGAGATGACAACAGAGACATACCAAAGCTCTCAGCAGTTGACCTATACCAATGCATAAAGTTTTAATTTTCGTGATGGTAAAAACGTGCAATTCAGAAAATCAGGCGATTAAATTTTCACCACCAAAACTATTACAAATCCAGTTTCTGTCGGTGCTGTTTGATTGTGGACAAGCCGGCGTCTTTTTATTTCAAGTTCCACTGAATATAAATATCGACGCTCCCAACGTTTGCTGTCGAATCCGATTATTCTATATTTTCGGATAATCTTAAAAAATTGTTAATTTTTTCTTTAGTACATTCTTTGTTGGACAAGTAATTTTTTTTAAGCTTTGTCCAAAAATGTATTTTGAATTAAAAAATATTTAAATATTTTTTGCAGATACGACAGTATACGTAGGGACCGTCGATATGTAAAAAATTAAATGAACAAGTTTTTAATTTCAACAAACTCTGATTTATACAGGATGTAACAGAGCTAGTCCATATCACTCACTGTACAGGTGAATTCCTACATTGATTGAAAATGTTTAAGCAACCATGATCTTATACCAATAGTTCGACGGCTCCTAAGTATAATATCGTAACCCACAAAGCGACGATTTTGAGTTTGTTGTGTATTTCATATGTTTTTAATTATATATTTAATTCCTAGAACGAAAAAAATTTTTTTTTATAATAATAAAACGTTATTTATTGCAAAATATTTATTTTTCTTTCTTGGAATTAAAGATATAATTAAATACACATGTGTTTACACAAGAAACTCAAAATCGTCGACTTGTGGGTTACGATATTATACGTAGGAGCCGTCGAGTTATAGAGATATGCAATATCAAAGTTTGTAATTTTTTTCAATATTTCAGACTTATTTTTTTGCAAAACGTTTAATTATCATTGCAGTAACTTATATTGCTTACATAATATTTATTCGTTTCTGTTAAAGTTAAACAAAACCTTTCAAAAAATTATATTTTTAATTTTTGTAAGGTTTTTACCCTTAGTAGAGCTTGCATCTCACATTGCTGTGAAAAAACTGAACGGATAAAGTAAGAGAAAAATAAGAATATACGAGTATAAGACATACATTTATAAATTTACTTTTAAATTCATTATTTCACCGTAATTCAATTAAAAATATCTTGCCCGTAATTCATTAATTAAAAAACGTCAACGTAAAGTTCGCCGAAATTTTCAAAATATCAATTATCACGCAGACTCCGAGCCTGTCAGGTTGTCACCAGCAAGCTGTGATGTTAGATTGATGCTTTTCCCCATCCGGTCACCATTAATTTCCCGTCGCAGCCTGCCTTGAGATTTGAAAAGTTGGTCGGCTCGAGAAAATGGTCAAGAAAACTTATGCGAAAGTTTTGAGAAACATTATAAGTGTTACAAGTCAGCTTTTTAGCCCAGTTTCGTCGTAAAGAGCGAACACAGAAAATGTATTTTTTTCAGTTTTTGTTATTTTTTTAAACTATTTTTCTTTTATACGCTTAGAAAATAAAACAGAAAAATTATTCAGAATGTAATGAAAACGTGAATTTTAATTTAATTAAACCTTCCAAGGGGTCTATTGTCTATTGAACCAATCCGTGGTCTATTGAACCAATCCAATCTAAAATATTTCGCTAAATATATGATGTATAAAATTCGTACTTCAGCAAATTCAACAAAAAATATTTTTTCTGAATTCTATCTGATGTAAAATTGGGAGATGGTAGCTGAGATAAAAAAAAAATACCACTTAGTAAGACCAGTGTCTAAATGTCGATGATTAAAGTAAGATGAAAATATCATAAAAATATAATAATTTCATTGTCTGTCCGTCCGTCTGTCCATCCGTCTGTCTGTCTATCCCCGTAATTTTGTTCGACTTCACGGCTAAAAACAAATTAAACGGCCGGAGTTGGGGCTTGAACCCCGGACCAGTTAACCTTAAAAATACGATAAATATATACTGAGGCTTAGCAAAGACGCGAACCAATTTTCCGACATTTTTGACGGGTTACAACTAAGAAGCATGTTAACAAATTATTGTTGTTCATAATTAATATTATGTACTTATTGTTTTTCATTTTTGGTTTATTGATAGCTTTTCTGTCATAAGAATGTGATGTTCGGGAGAGTGTTGATTTAAATGCTGTCTTTCATACTTTGTTTTTCACTTTTTTGTTTTATTACTTAATATTGTTGATATTTATTGTTATGTAATTATTTCTTTTCATACATTGTTTCTTACTTTTTTGGTTTATTGCTCTTTTTTCTCTCATACTGTTGGTTAGATTAGCGTTTAAGATTTGAAATCATATTGATATACGAGTCGTTCTTAATTGAGCTCTAATTGAATATTTCAAGATCACGTTGTTTTGTTGATTTATTGTAATTGAGAACTTGTGAATACTTAGTATAAATAAATAAATAAATAAAAGCGTGGTGCATATTTTCAAACCCCAAATCGTTTGCATATTACTTATAATGTGTCGTTCTTTCTTCTCGGGATATTATTTCAAACAATATTTCTGACGCGCTGTTCCATATTACCTATGCAGAGTAGAGAATTCCTTTGGACCTGCCACCGCAAATGCCCGTTCACTAAATCTTCTGGCAATGCTTGATCGGTTCTACAACCCCTCCTGCGCCCGAAGTAGTTCAAATTGTCTGGGATGCAGAGCTCTTGAATACAGAGACTCCTTACTACGTATGGCCTTGTTGGTAAAAATCATAACGGCCATACTTAAAGATGCAGACATAATCGACAGGCATTTAATATTCTTGAAGAAAAAGTTCTGGGTTCGTATTCCGGAGGTATACCAACATCTTTTAGATACATAGTTTTTTCCGTAAATTTTTATTTATATTATTTTTTATCTGTCATAGAACTACGACTCTAAAACTGCGACGTAGAAAAAGTGTTTTAATTATAAAATAAAAATACTCATTTTTAGTTGACGAATGTAGTCATACAATTTTGAGCGAGCAACCTTTAAAAAGTTTAAAAGCCTTCAGTTGAAATCATTTCACCCCCCACGCTATTTACGTGTCAAATAAGACCCCGCATAAAAGCCTAATTTCAAACCCTCCATATTTCGCAAATGCGTTTCATGTTGGTGAAAATTTGTGAACGCCTTTATATAAAGGATTCGCGGTATGATTATGCAATACGCAAAAGTTCAAAAGGTGAAAAGTCTGATTTTCACGTTTTTGATTCAAGCGGAATGAGCTTTGAAATTATCAGTTTTCATCAAAAATATTTTTTAATATCTTATATTGAATATATTTTTAAAAAATGATGGAAATATAAACACCAGCATTTATACAACAAATTTACGTGAGTGAAAATTTGTTTAATTATTCATTTTAGACCTATGAAACTCTTATAGTGTGTTACATTAATCTTAGTAATTTAGATTAATTGAAATATTAATTGAAAATTGTAAATTAACTGAATAATTTACATTATTGGCGAAGCATTTCATGCAAGAAGAATTTATAGAATGATATACACACTGTACGCGCACGTGCACGGCACCTCACGCTGGCGGAACACAAAAAGGAATCGAAGATAGGATGAGAGAGACAAAAATGCATGGACATCAAATTTCTTCTTGTCGTCGAACTTCCGGGCTGGTTTACACTGGAGGAACGTCTCCCACTTTGGCGTTTGGTTTTTAATGCGTTGATTGATCTCTGCGTAGATTAAACCTTGAAAATACATGGCATTTTTCACGGGCGATAATTGGAGTCGATCAAGTCAACAATTTGTGTTGCAAGCTTGCTTCGCACGGCGAGGCTTCCCAATTTAAACTGTACCATCACTGCTCTCGAGAGCGAACACACTTGCGGCTTGTAGGTACCGCTTTCCCTCGGGAGTCCTGCATTTTACGTAGGTAAGGATTTAGGAACGATATATTGGGATGGTAAAGATAGCTAATCAGGATAAGGAACAAAATACCATGAGCCAACATATACTTTATACCATAAAAAGTAAATTCATTTTAAAAAATATGCAGAAAAATGGGTGCCAAAAAAATAATCTCAACCGAGAATCGAATCCGCAACTTACTACGCTATAGAAAAATTCAATCGATTAAATTAAAGTGATCAGTATATTATACATGGTCATCAGATTTCATCTATGTAGGTATATTACCTTATCAGTAAAGCATCTATTTTTTCTGTTGAAAACAGATTTCGATTTAATTATTGCAATATTTATCAAAAACATTTAAGCAATCGATGACAAGACAGTTTAGTTAACGGTGTGGAGGATCTAGGCCTAGCCGGACTCTAGTCTTCATGCTTCGACAGATGGGCATTGATCGTCTCACAAACACCCAAGCTTAATTTCATTAACATATTCATTCAGAAAATAGCGAAATTCATACTACGAGGCAATTAAGCATCTGCCAAAACAGGAATCAATAATTTGACGTAAATAATTATGTAAATTTTAATAAAATTACATATTATTTATGAATCTTCCGAAAAATGTTTCTTGATAATTAAAACAAAGTAGATTAAACCAATATTACCAAAAATCATTATCGGGCTCGAATGTCGATGGTGCATATATTTTGTAGATAAATAGATTTTTCTGTGTATCTGTCAAAGCGATTCATCTAACTTGTTTTAATTCATACATTAATTTCATATTAAAATAGCATTGCTAATATCGCGCCTGTAGAAACGTCAAAATAAACTATATCGGTAAACGCCGGGACTCGGGCTTGACTTTTATAGGAAACACGTTGGCTTTCCGATCTTTCCAGATGTTTGTAGTGTGTTTCCGTCGTTTCCTGACTGTTCCTGAGTTCCCTCAAATGTCACAGCTAAGGATTCAGCTAAGGAAGGGAATCTATACATAATCTATTTTTACCATACCGTTACAATAATAATAAAATATTCATAAATTCAATTCAGATTCAATAAGACGCAAAATCTAAGAAAAATCTCTCGAAAATCGGACTAAAAACAATTTTACCAATATTTACGACACATATCCGGCCACTTTCCCGACAAATCGACGTCCTCACATATCAAACCCGAATTGTTAGCCGCACCATAAATCGGAAGGAATCCATTTCTGATTTATATATTTTTCACTTGTGATATATTTCCCCTCCAGAAGTGTGTAATGATAAAAAAAGTAATATCTAGGCTATACATTGTACACCCTTTTGTCTCGTTTTCCCTAAGGCCGAGTGGAGGGTCTGTACCGCTCTGAGATTTCCCGGAAAATTCCTAGGTCCACGGACCAAACACACTGTGGACTCAACGGCTCCAAATAGGCGAGTGATCAGATTCCCACATCACAGCATCCGAATAATACGTGAATCAATATTAAAAAAGAGAAGCCCTGCCTAAATTTTCGCGTTTCATCTTTTGGTAAAAATGTGTTGGCTAACTGTGACTGCAATATTGTATAATAAAAAAAATGTTATCTTGTACAATGTATTCCCACAGAATCTTGGCTGTGAAAAACTATTTAAACTTTTATTTACTACACAAAGTCACTGGACACCAAATTAATTGACTTTTTAAATTAATTAACTGTTTTTTGAATGACTGAATCTTCGGTTCTTTTATCTAATTCGTAATTCGCACTATCACTCTTGAATAACTTGTCTCTCATACACTCATACGTGTTACTTAAATCGCTCAGGTTCGCACTAGAAAACTTCTCGCTTGTCGGTAGGTATTTCCTTCATTTACTATCGCTGGAATCACACAGACGCTAGCAACACACGTCGCTCAATTTTGCTTTCTATGGTAATAGCTCGCTGTCAACTCTGACACACACTGTGCGCAGCAGCCGTTCGATCTCTTTTTATAGGTAATGTCACTTTCTCTGTGTTTCCAGAATTTACGAGAATATCCCTGTCTATTCCAGATTCATGTGGACCGTTCGAGAGCTTTTGATAGTGCGTAATTCTATCTAATTCTACCATCTCGTAACAATACTTGGATTTTTATTTTGAAGTTTTAATATTATTCAATTAGTAGAATATTTTAAAATGACAATATTCTCGTGGTCGCCCTCCTTTTCTGGCGCCTATTATTATTATTATTATTATTATTATAACAGAGAGAGCAGCTTGTTGATGTAGTAGTCATGACGCTCGCCTACTGATCTGGTGATCGGTGGTTCGTGCCCCATTCCAGGAGCAAGCAAGCTAGTCCTATTTCCATAGCACAGGCTTTTGGCTCAGTTTGAGAATAGTAAGAATATTGATGCGACACGTATTCCATGTTCGTATCAATATTCGCAAAAAAAAGATGCTAGACCTAAACGTTTTCTCGGGTGACAGTACCTACGTACAGTGAATAATAATAAAGCGTTTACTTACGCAAGAGTTATCCTCGCGTACTAACATAAAAAACTACATATCTATGAAAATATACATATAAATGATTGATGGATGGTCTTCCTACAAAACGATCGAATGTTATATAAAACATTTTATGCCACCCATTTGAATAATAATATCTCCAATAATAAATATCCCAGCAAAAGCTTGGCCACACACATAGCGCATAAATTTGAATTTTTTTTTACTACTAGGGACTCCACCTCTGATCGCTCGAAAAATATCAAAGGATAGATTTTATTAAAAAAAAAAATGTTATTCTTACAAAATTTTAATTAAACTTTTGGTTTCCTTGGCATGTTGCATAATCTCAAACCTTATGTTTGATCAAAATTATATTTGAAAAAATTTTTTTACAAAAAACACTTAAAATACATAAAACATTCAAACATACATATAAATTCCGGCTAAAAACTATTTGTCTCACTATTCAAACAAATGTTGGGCGCATAAGATATTGATATAGATTACATAACTCTGTTGTTGATGGAGGGAAAGCGCTTTTACTTTTACTTTTTAGTTCATTAAAATATAAGCATGGTTTTGTCAAAAATATTTTACTTTTTTCTCTTAAGCAGCGTACAAAATCCCTTACGTAATACATGATAATAAAATACGCGGAATTTCGAATTTCACGTGGTGCATAAGTCAAAAGGCATAAACTGCAATAGGCATGATGAGAGTATTAAAGAATTAAATACCAAGTGATTTTAGAAAAGGAAATATTTTGAAAGGATTCTAAAAAAAATTATCCAGTTTTAATATACACATTGAGATTAAAAAGATTTTCAATAAAATAAAAGTATAAAATTCTGCATGCTGCCATTTTAACTGAAACACCGGTGAGAGCGAATGACGTCACGTCTAAGTAACCGTCACCGTGTCTATTGAATGTTGTTGTTATCATAGACACTACAATGTTTACTTAGGCTTGACGTCACCTATACGCCATGACACCTGCGGGCGTTTTTGTGCGATATTAAGTTAGGTAGATGAAAATGCAATTATTTGAGTAAAAACTAGTTAATAACTGAAATACGTATGTAATTGTAAAAACCATTTATCTATATTTTAAAAATTATCTCGTAAATTAATATCTTACTTGACTTTCAAATAACAATGACGTCAACGCGAACATAGCGAGTCAGCGAGCAAGTCGGCAAAAGTGACATGCGTTCAATATTAGGTTATGAGTAGAAATGCAATTTAATACAAAACTAGTTTAAAAAAACATTATTATCTGCGATGAATAGATTGCTTTTGAATATATAATATGATATTATTTTGAACTAAAGTCAAATTTGGCATAAAAACACGTTTTAAAGTGATTTTTTTTAAGAAAAAATGATTGGACTACATGAATGCGTCCGCCGCTCCCGGCTGGCGCGCGGATTGTGATCTGCAAACTCCGTAATTTTTCGACACATTTCATACTATAGAATTTTTATTTTTAAATATTAATTAACGTGTTTTTAATAAAAAAAATTAGCTTTTTAATCGTGAATGAAGACTCAAAGTGCGAATATAGATACAATATATCGTTTAAAATCATCTTTTTATATGAATAAACAACATTTGAAAATGACCAAAAATCGTAAATATTTAAGCATGTTGAAAAATGATATCTTTTTTAATATTCAATATTTCTTAACTTCCTACGTACAGATTCTAGATAATTAAGTAAACTTTATATGTATGAAAAAACATTTTAAACGAATCACACTTTGCCCGGGAACATTAAATACGTTTTTTTTGCCGCGGCCTGTGGATTAATGTCTATATTTTTCTTAATTATTATAAATAATGTTCAGTTTATTACTTTTATATAAGAACAAAGATTTTATCTAAGGTATCGCCTTAAAAAAATTGCAATCTATCATATACATTCTGATATAAATGAATATTAAAAACCCACATTTTCGTAAAAAAACGCCGAAATATGCATTTGCAGTGAATGTACCGCCTTAAGCGCCGTGGCGATACAAAAGTATTCCTAAAATTGAAAAAAGGGCTGATGCAAGTTAAATTAAGTTAAATCTGATGGATACTACTTTGTATGAGAAATTAATATTGATGAATAATTTAAGATTTTTTGAGAGAAACGAAAATTCCGCGTAATTATTTATCAAACCTAGTGTACCTACTAAGTAGCTAGTGACGGGTCCGTTCTTTACATTTTTTTTATTTAATTTATTAGAGACACTAACAGGATAATAGGTACATGATACTCTGATAATAAACATTATAGTGAAGACTATGCCCATCATCCCAATTACAAGTGTCTTCGGCACGCTCTAGTAACATGTATTTTTGCAATTAATTATATTTTACATGTACATTTATGTGTATTGTATATTTTGTGAATGAATGTAGTGCGATTAATATTTATACTATTTATAGTATTATAGTAGTAGTATGAACTAAGTACTAAAAAGAAGTACCTAATTATACAGAAGTGCACACTTCACACGTTTTTAATCGAACTGCAAACTCCAAACTACAAACCAAGTACTTCATTATACTCGACTTCATACTTCACATGTTTTTAATCGAACTTCAAACTCATATCGCCTTGACATATTACTTTCAGCGAAGTGGAACGAATGAACACTTCGGGTAACTTTCAATAATATGAAAATTTTTGGCGGATTCGATGTAGATAAAACGACCGATTGAAAACGTACCCCCCTTCAGAAATAATTTTTGGGGAAGTTGATGTGGATAAAGTGATAATATGATTACGCTCTTTCTTGTTTCTTCTTTGCATTCCCATTTATTCTTTATTTTTCTTTCAGCTTTTCTTTCAGCTTGCCGCTTCTTTTGTGGATTTGCCGAAAGTTTGGAAAGACGCTGTTCTGATAATAAATCTAAAACTATCGTTTGGATTTATTTACATTTTTTCCTGCATCTCGCACGATACTTTTATATTTTTAAATATTTTTTTCTCTTGATTTTTACTGTATGTACTTTTTTAAAAAAAAGATATCGATCGAACGTGGTAAAACAATAAAGAAAAGAGTGCTGTAAAACATACGGGTGAGGAAATAATGGTTAAGAAAATATATAGGGCGAGTTTTGAAGGCAAAAGAAATAGAGGATGTCCGCAAGAGACCTGGTATGATCAAATACTACAAGTATTGGAGGATTTCCCCGTTAAAAACCTCAAAAACAGTAGAACATGTATGAGAAGATGTATGAATGTAGTCGAAGTAAAAGAGGTGTGTCATAATAATATGGCGTTTTATCATCTCTGCCTACCCACGCGGAGAATCGGCGTAACGGTTAGTTAGTTAGTTACCTTAGAACAGTTATTTCTATTTATCTAGCGAGGTGGTGGCCGAGTGGCTTGCTACATTTTATCTTATATTTATATGTATCATAAAGCAAGCAATTGAATGTCTGTTGTGCAATAAACATCGAAATGAAATGAAATGAAAAAAAGACCTATTCAAATCCCACCCCACGTCAGCAAAAATTTACTGATTTGAAGTACTGCAATTAGCTTACTTCGTTTAGTTCATTGAAATAGATAATGTGCGTAATATTTCGGTACCTACTAAAATAGAAACGCACACTTTGAAGTCTTCAAATTGGTGAACGTGTGCATGCTGAAGCCTTCATATCGAAATTAAGTGTGGCCTTCGCCAGTTCAGTTCTTTTCATTTAAGAAAGACAATTGAATAAGTGTGTATGAGCCGTGCGTACGAGGCACATTGTTTCGTCGTAGGCACCAACACAACGAAATAACGTGCGTCGTACGCTTGGCTTACGCATACCAATTCGATTGTCTTTCTAAAATGAAAGGACCTAAGGATTACTAAGGTACATTTTTTTTTAATTTAATGGCTTGTCACCCAGTAAAAGGATGTTATTGCCATAAGGTACACTTATCGCGTCTAATTGGTCTCTCAGTCGAATAAATGCGGGGTTGTCCGTTCACTGACTTGAATATCAATTCAGTTTTGCGAGGTAGTTCTGCCTTCTGATAACCTTCCTGTCAGATGTGATGACAAAATTAAGAAGCCCATACCCTTGCCAAATGAATTCCTTTCGAGATAGATTCATCACAAAGTCGGCTCCAGATTCCGCAGACCTGTTCCGGCATAAGAAACGGGTAGGTATGTTACCGAATACAAAAGAATAAATTCGCTCACTGGTGTCTACTACATAATATACAGGATGTAACGACGATTAACTAATATTTTACACCACAAATTCTACACCGTGTAAGCTGGAATTTTTGTTGAATTAAAATCAGTCAGTCGGATTTCGACAGTGGGCGGATGATCAGAGCGAATTATAATCCACCAGTGATAATGTACCCGAGTAGCTACTTGCGTGCGGAATATTCTCGATAGTGATCAGTGCGATATGAACGGTGTAATATAAAGTATTCCACAGAAGATTCTCGAGGAACGATTAGTGCGAATTACAAATAATATTTATTTATATTATTTATTTATTTATTTCTGGAAACTAACAGTACAAATAAAAATCAGATTATAGTTAAATTTGTGTCCAGTTATTTTGTAATCAAAAAACTTAAATTGTAGCGGAGGGAAACCACTGCGGGCCTCGACTCACCATAAGCTCTATAATGAGCCTACGTATTTTGGTTGAGTGGAATCCACTAGAATATGGATTTTTTGGCAGAGAGAGGTGGAGAAATCTTTTTGAGACAACCAAGGACTGTAGTGCCTCAATTGGATTGAATTTCAAAACGGTTTGTTAATATGAATCAACATTTAACGTTCGCCTACACAACACTTGTCACTTTATTTCCTCGGTGTTTTTCTTGTTAAAACAATTATTTAAATACTTTTTCTTCCACAACTTCTTTTAACAACTTTTTTCTGAATTTCTTACGTAAGTCATAAAGCCAACAACAACAAAGAAGAAATTCGCCGAAAGCTCACCACTAAATATTTATACTTCAATATTTGATGGTTCTTAAAACCAGATTTAAGCAATATTTTTATGTCTTGTTTATTTATATAGTTCGAAAATATTTTGCGAAAACATAAAATCTAAGCTGAAATAACGTGAAAATGTTATTTTTTTATTAGTTATTTATCATGATCTATAAACATATATATTATTACAGGCGTCTTGCAATATTGAATGATGAGTAGTTTGTACGCAAGAATACATTACAGTATATGTTAAGACTACATTACTTAATCATTTCTTGCACCTTAAATAATTACAAATCAGTCAAGCACTTTGCTTACATAATACAATATACAAAATATAAAATTATCATATAATATCTTTATTTATAAACTAGAAATAAACTATTTTAATTTATTTAAATATCAATGTTAAATGAACAAGAGCAAAATAAATTTGAAAATCGCACATTTTGACTACAGAGATTTGACAACAGAGATTTTTTGTTTTAGATCCCGTAGGCAAAGTAAAATTAGGCTTTAGGAAAATACTTTGAGCGTCAATTTCTCAAAACTACGCGAAAACAATTCGATAAAAAATATGTTGGGAGAATATCAATAGGCAAAGCCAATAAAATTATATTGTAAAAATTTGGCAAAGGCCGGAAAAATCGATTTTTTTACCGAGAAAAGAAATGGACTGGGTCATATAACACTTTAAACTTGAACTTTCCACAGATTTAACGTAAAATTACATAGTTGTCAATGAAGATGCGAAATGCATTCGAGGGACTTGAATTGAAGGAATGTGTATAAATTATTAAGAGCATCAAAAAGATTACTTCAAATAAATTTAACGATAAACAATAAATCGTTAGAAAGACTGACACAATGCAAGTACTCGGCTGCATGTGTGAATGAGAAACCATGACCTCGAATAGAAATGGCGTGAGGTTCGTTTGTCAGAATGAGACCTTTACTCTCTAACCGTGACCTACGCTTTCCACTTAGAATGCGTTTGGTTCGATGTTATATATTCACTCTCTCTTATACGAGGGGAAGACATGGACCCTTAATCAAGAGGTAAGTCCTCCGGCGTATAGAAAAAGGCCAAAAAGTGCTGCGGACCACCAACATAAGAAAGCTCGAGTATTTCGGTTATTATGAGAGGACCAAAAAATAGTCTTAACCAACTCTACATCAAGGGGAAAATAAGTGGTAAAAGAATCGTTGGAAGACATTGCATCTCGTGACTGCGTAATTTGGGGGAGTGGTACAATTATGATCGCCAATATGTCACCGACCTCCGATAGAAAATGGTACTACAAGTAGAAAAAGTATGACCATTAAAAAACATAAGAAAGCTCGAGTATTTCGGTTATTATGAGAGGACCAAAAAACAGTCTTAACCAACTCTACATCAAGGAGAAAATAAGTGGTATAAGAATCGTTGGAAGACACCGCATCTCATGGCTGCGTAATTTGGGGGAGTGGTACAATTGTAATCGCCAATATGATCACTGACCTCCGTTTGAAAATGGTACTACAAGTAGAAAAAGTATGACCATTAATGGTCTCTTGCCCGAGGTTGTTTTGAGAGGATTTTTTTATGATTTAAATTTTTTTCATTTTTTTTTCATGATTTTTTCATTTTCACAAAATCAATCATTGTAATACACACCATGAGTCATTCTGTCTACTGCCATAATTTGGGGAGGGGCAGTCCCTCACATGATGACGAGAAAGACTAGTCATGATGATGATGATAGACCTTCTCATTTCTATACAATTGATCGCTTTACACAATGCAAAATCACAAATTCCGTTGAAGGAACATCGACATATTACCAAATTTTTTAAAGTTGTATATATTTTCCAAATCTGTAAACCTTTCATTTATTTGAATGGACTATGGAACGGAACGGACATCTGTAGTCCTTTTCATGAAAAAGTATACATGGAATTTGCAGCTGGTAATGATAGAATGCTTAATTTTTAAATTTGTTAAATTTCGTGGATTCTGTACCAACCTGTATATCGAAAACCCTACAGCGTAAAAGAAAAAATTTGGCCTTTTGTAGGGAAAACCCTTTATTGGAAGCGTTTTGTCATACAGTTTTTTGGTAACAAATGATGATGTGGGATAATTTATTTGTGATGGCGTTCATTTATCAAACCGAAGCGTGGAATAATTTCAATGCGAAATGTGGAGGGATATTGAAAAATTATTACGGCTTCTTACAGCGCTTCTTATTGATACAAATACGTAATATCAATCATTCCAATTTCCATGAAAAATTATTCGAGTGCCGATGTCGTGAGATACAATAAACATAATTGTACAATAGAAATCATACACATACATGCACACTTACTTCTATTCGTATTATACGTATTCTACTTGTGTGTTCTCAGACAATACTGTACCAAGTCTACAAATGATATACCATGCATTGGTTGAGTAAATATTACGATACGGAATAATATGTTGGGGGGGAACCTGTCTTCGAACACCTGTAATATTATTGCACCCCTCATATTATAAAATCAAACATAATAATTTCGTTGTCTGTCCGTTCAAAAAAAAACAAATTAAACTGCTGGAGGTGCGGCTTGGTGCAGCTTGAACGCCGGGCCAGCAAACCCGAACCGGCCGCTTTAGGCGTGTTGCTACGGCCGCCTCTCTGTGGACCGCCAAAAAGATACTAATAGATATAAATATGTACTACGGCTTGGCAAAAACACGAACCAATGTTCCGTCATATTTGATAGGTTACAACTAATAAGGGTTATATATGTGGGGTTTTAAAGCAAAGGCAGCAATATCCAAAAAAATTGAAAAATGTTTTGAATGCGGTCACCAAGTATTGCTTTTTTAAATGTACCTTATGTAAACATCGATTGCTGGTGGCACCTGAATAAGGAGGGGTCAAGACAGATACGAGTGGAAGAAGTTGGAAGGGCTCCATATCCAGCAGTGGAGAGAAGAAGGCTGAAGAAGAAAAAGATGTCGATGATCGCTAACTGGGATATAAATGTCGTTTAGTACCGCCGGTTGCCGTCGAACTGCGAAAAATCAGTTAAAAATCATAGATACAATCAGATAACGGTTAGCGTGTCACCGGTTAAAATACCATCACTACTGCCCAGTCGACCCCGCTAGAGTTAGCAGCCGTGAATGGATTACCTTTCCATAGCGTTTAGCTAGAAGTTGTACGAGTCCGCACAGGTTGCCCGTCGTAAAACTTAAATATTTAGCTGGGCCATAAATTCCTCACAAAATGTTGTTTACGCCTTCAAATATTCATCGGCTTTCACGTGTAAATAAGTTTCCGGCTCAACAAAAAAAAATGTTTACGCCCAAGAATTTTCAAGGATTTATCAAAAAAGAAAATAAACCCAACGATTCGTCTCAATTGTTCAAAATAAGAAAATTTAGGTGAGTCGTTTTACCTTCTCTTTAAATCCACGTCGTTAAGCTTGCGAATCTAATTAGGAGTCAAAAGTTCAATCCTGAGACTACAACATATTTATTTTATTATTAAGATAAATTATAGAAGTCTCAAAGAGATTAAGCTTTTTATATGGGAAACATATATGGAAGTCTTTATAGGATGGTCCAAAGCTTACGATCTCGCAGCCGCCGCTTTAGAAAAAAATGCGCTTCATGAAAAAAATGCTTTTTTTATGTTTGTGGTTCTTTACTAAAAAGGTGTGTTGATTATCACAAAACTGTGAGTTTTTAAAAGTCTACGTTGATGTTAATCAGCGTTCTTGCAATTTAATTGCAGAAACTAGGTATACTAATTAATTACAGAAATTTTCGGGTTTCGTGTCTACCTTATGCGTCGGAATCTCAGACGCTACGAGTTTAAAGAAAGGGAGTAAAAATAAAGTGACAACCCTAGCGTCAACGCAAGAGTAGGCTAATAACTCGCCGTCAGGCCGGAGATAAACTACTGTTTTGGGTAAACTGTGGTAATATCTTAATAATCAGTTTAAAGGAGTAATTTCATGAAAGCGACAAAGCAAAAACGTAGGTAACAGGAAGTAGGAATTAAAAATGTTCCGATTTCGAAATTATCAATTTTATTCGGCATATTCAACATGCATCGGAATAAAATGTCTATTACGGTTATATTGAATAGATTTATAATATCTCTGGATAACTTTGATTTAGAAAAAAACTATTCGACAAAAAAAATGTACAACATATTATATATTATTGATTCTCACAAAAAAATGCTTGTAAAAGAATTTTATCCTAAATTAAGCGAATTAATTATAATAGCTGCTTAAGAAAAATATTGCTATAACGGACATAACAGCTGTTCATTTGTCATATACTTTTCAAATATTATGCTGTTTTATGCGATGTAATATCACATGTATGTTTAATGGTACCTACTTATCTGTTTGGTTCCAAACCATTTTTTTGGCTTTTTACACGATTTTAAGGTCTTCTCTGCGAGTATGAATAAATAAATTATTTTGAATATTTTTTTTAATTTTCGGTATGTAACATTTTTACTCTCGGTTCATGGGAAGCTACAGACTTCTTTACCGACTCGTCTGAACTGCTTACAGCGGTTTGGACGAGTCGGTAAAGAAGTTTGGAGGAATCGGTCACTGAGCGTTACTGAGAAAATATATGATAACTGTACGACTTGTTCAATTTTTTTAACTTATCCACACTTGTACTGTGTTTGAGGATGTATGGAAGAGCGTAAAAAGATGTTTTTTTAACAGGATTTTAAAGAAAAATAACGTCCCCGTTTTTGGTATATGACATTGTTTTTGGTAACACTGCGGAAATTACGACGGTTGTAAAAGTTTATTTAAAATGGTCTTCACTCACACTGGCTACAAGTCCAAAGCAATTGTAGTCGGGTACTGTAACTTACAGTTCGCTAAATTTACGATTTAGTTTACATTCAATTATTCTTTCGCTACTAGGAAACACTGGTTTATTGGTACATTCCATCGAGGATATTTTATTTTATTTATTTAATATTTCTACAGCGTAACCAGGTTGTAAATGTAAGATCTGGTCAGCCATATAATTTAAAATTTGCGTATAAGTTACAGTGAAGCATAATTTACATAGAGAGAAAATATATAAAAAAAGGCAAGCTAATAAGTACTTAAAATAATTATAATATATACCATAAAAATACGACAACGAATACACATTCACATATGTACACAATTTCAAAGTTCTTAAATAATAATATCAATTGTGTCGCAAAAATTAAATAATAATGGCAAATAAAATGTTCCACATAAGGGCGAATATTTATGAAGTGTTTCAGACAAGTGGAAGATTCTCGAGCGACGAGTGTGAAATAAGTGATAAATCAAAACTTTATTTATTTCATGTGTTTCATTTCGTCTCCCACCACCGTGATCCCGTGACAATATAATAAATGTGTTAAAAGTTCCATGTATTTTCAAGTATTTCGTGACTTTAATTTCCCAAAAGGACCTTTTTATTTCATTTTAAAAGATGCAGAGGCGACAATTTCACTTTCTTCAAAGGAATATTTTAATAAATTATTCTGCACGCAAGAATAACACCGCGGAAAAATCCGACAGGTATTGTGATTTATTTCAGCGCACTCGTCCTTTTATTTCTGAAGACTTTCGCCATATTGCGTATATTGTCTCATGCATTAGGAGGTTCTACAGAATATTTTGAGAATGTTCAAATTCAAGAATTGTCATAAATCAAGATATATTAATATTTTAATATTTAAAGCAATAACTTTGTGGTCAGACATTTTAACAAGATGTTATTTATTTAACCACTAAAAATTCCTTTTTTGTATACCGGTTTTGAGACGAAACCCATCTCTTCGTCAGGACTACTACTATACTAATATTATGGTTGTGGTGTGTACTTGTTATTATAGTATGACAACCACTACATATATAGCACATACTACGCATGCTAATGTAGTGGTTGTCTTGACGAAGAGACGGGTTATGTCTCGAAACCGGTAGACAAAAAAGTAATTTTTAGTGGTTATATACTAACATAAACAACATTTTATCAAGATATATTATACCATGATGTCTCACAGAAACTTCACAGAGCTTACGACATATCATATGGCTCACTTCAGTGATCACTTTACACAATGTAACGTTCACCAATACTACCCATGATTAAGCACATTTATGCAACACGTTTCACTTATATACATTTTTAGGTTTTTAAACATTTTGCGAATCAAGTAGATTATTCTAGAGGCTTCTAGCAGTTCACAATTTACTGTAAAATGTCCGGAGTTTGGCAAAACCGTTGATTACGTGCAATTCTTTCCATTTCTACCGTCTCGTGATAATATTTATTCACGATTTGTGTATAAATCATTGTACAAACGATTTATTAAATTTATACATAAACTTGTTAATGACAAGATAAAAGACAAGGATATTGAATTACACAACTCCCATAAAAAATATCAAAAAAACATTTCAAAACTCGTCATTGATGTGGTAAATCTTTGAGCACATTGTGTGCTAAAGCGATTGAAATGTCATCGACATATGGCTGCGATCCATTGAAGAACTTTGTCTTTTCGTGCAGTAGTTTTCACTGTCGAAAACAGAGACAGTACTTAAAATGATTTAAAGGTTAAGATACGCTTTAAAAGTGTTATTTTGTACTGCAAATTACACTTTTAAAGAGTATCTTAACCTTTAAATCATTAAGTCACAATAAATCACTAAATTGTCTCTGTATTCAAGCCTAAGTCCTTCAGCTGGGTACAAAAAGATGTTTCTCGTCGTTCTCTAAAATTTAGAAACATATTTATCAAACTACTAAGACGGGCATAGGTGTGATAAATATAAATAGATTGTAAAAATTATTTTTATTTTTCATGGCCCTCCCAAATTTGATAAGTTAATTCAATATTTATTGCTAGCTATAACCCGTCAAATAAGACGGATTTTTATGCTTGAATTTCAGCATTACATTGATTAATTATACATTAATTAGTACCAATAATAAGAAAAAATATAGCGCCAACAATCAACAATAAAATGTAAACAAATTATTATTCATTTCTTCATTATCTGCAAAATGGCTTTGGGGTAACATTATTAAAATAATTAACAAGAATATACTTTATATTAACCACTAATTTGTTGAAATAATAATGAATAGAAATTAACAAAATAAAAATAAATATGTGGAAGATGAATTATAAATTATTTATTAATGTGAAAACAAATTTAAAAAGTAACTATTTGCTAAAAGAACCTTGTTTTTTTAAGTTAAAATTAATTTAATTCAAATTTATCCAACTGTAAACATATGTTACTCGTAATTAAAATTTGTAAACCCTTAATAATATCAAAAGAATGATTTGTTTCCAAAAGTTGTTTCCTGATGAAGGGACCATTGGCCCCGAAAAATTTTGGAATTTGCAATAAATAACTGGTGAAAACAAAGTACATTCTTATAATAATGTCGACACAAAATAATTTAGCCCTTGTTGAAGAAAATTAATATATTTATAATTTATAGAAATAAACTTTGTTTATCAAATCAAATATAATATAATATACATTTGTTGTCCTGATGAAAAAACTATTAGCTTTGAAACATGTTGAATTATTTTCAATAAAAAATTGATGTAAACAAAGTTTATTTCTATAAATTATAATTATAATGTCACCACAAAATAATTTTGTTTGAAGAAGAAAATCAATATATTTTTAAAATATCTTTCTATACAATAAATATATATAATTATATAAAAGTGTAAGTACCTCTATAAGCACAAAAGTTAGTCTTTTTTTGGAGAGGTACAGTGGTGAAATTTATGTATCTTTATAATTTTAATAGACAAGAAAAAAAGTGCAATTAAACTGTGTAATATTACGTTAATAATAAAATAAAAATGATTAAAAAATTTCTAGCGAAGTTTTTGTAGTTTACTAGGGTACCTACCAGCTTAAAAATTATGTATATTCTAAAATGAAATAATGTGATTAATAATATAAATAAATTTTAAGGGAGGTTTAATTAAATCGTGGAGCAAGGGTTGCTTAATCATGTAATACGATATTACACAGCGAACTCAAGTCATATTTATGGTTCATTTGGGTAATGTATCTTCTTCAGCGGCGGTTATCTGTCACAAATGATTTGGGTTTTTGGATTTCAACATTCTAGAGAGTGAATCTCCATGTTTAAATTTCTTCTTCGGAATATCTAATGTCCGTTTTTGCGTACGTCCACAAGCTAAACCAGTTCTTATGAATAATCTTTCCAAGTGCTAAAATAACATTTTAGAATGAGAGTTTTCGACTTTACCGCCTCATCAGTAGGTAGGGATTTGAGTGGTTGACATGAAAAGCTGTACGCAGGTTTTTGTTACCACTTCTGCAAACATTGCAAAATTCTTTTTTTTTAAATATTTAAAACTTTTACAATTTTGTTGGACATAACACTTAATTTTGAAAAACCATTTTTATTTGCTTATTTGTATGTGCATATAGTGCAAGGCACTATTGAAAAAAATTAAAAAACAAAGATATATCATTATAGTTTAAACACTACTAAGGTAAAGTACATATGAAAGCAATCAAAATAACTATTGTATTGTAATTGTACGATGATAGGCGAAATTGCCACCACTGAACGTGGGTCGGAGTAAAGAAAAAAAGATTTTCCTCCTCAATCTCCGCCGATAAAACGCATGGTCTAGACTCTAGACACTCGAAATATCTCTACTACAATCACTAGAAACTTACACAGTTGAAATTGTACTTACGGAGTCCGTCCTGGTTCTTGGCTTGCAGAGCTCCGCGTGTTGTAATGAGTGAATTCGGAAACAGAGCGCGATATGTCTATTTCCTTTAACTTAAACTGCGGCTACGTCGACATCGGAAACGTGCATTTCCGAAAGGCTTAAATTTTCAACATCGGATACGTCGTATTTTTAGGAATCGCACGAAAAACGTCAATTTTCCAATAGAAGCAAAGACAACGGAACTCCATAGTTTTAATTGTTACCTGGTTCGGATTTCGTAAGCGAGCAGAATACCTCGAATGCCAATTTAGACCAATAACACTGATTGATGGTGGGGGGTTCAAACCCTATTTTTATTATTTTTTATTATTATTTTTATTTTCATTTTTCCGCCTATTAACGTTATAGAATAAATTTTTGAACGCATTAACAATGGAATACTAAGACAACAAACAAAAAGGGTATAAACTACATTGATTATTTTTATCGTAGATCGTTTTCGATACTACAGCGATGACGACAATAAGTGTATAAACTACATTGATTATTTTTATCGTAGACCGTTTTCGATACTACTGCGATGACGACAATAATATCGAAGCATCTAGTACCTTCTAAGACACACTACCACACTCTGGAATCAACTGTAACATTCGGAAGACGCCTGAAACAGCCTAGAAGCGACGGAAACCTTCTCTAAACACCAAGGAAAGAAAAATAATTTTCTCGAGAGTTCAAAAAGCCGGCGTATCGCCTATATAAAGCAGCACCGCGCTGCGCTATTGAGTTTGTTTTTGACATTTCTATCGGTGCGAAATAAGCCGTGGACAGTCGGTGTGGCCTGTCGTAGAATTTCGGGGCGACAGATATCGAGCACAAATAATCGAGCGAGTTTTTACCGATAGTGAGCCATTAAGTAAATGCGACTACTACATGCGAAAATTGGATGGAATGTTCTAGCGAGTCTTTAATAAGTGTTCCCAATGATAATAAAGTGTGCATAGACGAGTTATAAATTGCAAAATATTGTGATTTGAAGACTAACGTATTAACTTAATTCGTGTTAATTGACTTTGTCAACTTAATAAAATAATTAATCTCTAATTTATTTCCGGGGTTTTTTGCACTTTATTGCACCGATGACACAAAAATTTCTGCAAAAATCAATCGAATTCGGAAGAGGGCGGAAAAGGGAAAAGCTTTCTCATTAAGACAAGGCTTAATTAAACGGTGTAAGCGTGGGCTATAAAATAAGGAATATAAATGTAGGGAATTCATTCCATACTTCAAGGAATGTTTTTTCTTGATTTTTCTGTTCATTAAAACATTTTTAACCAAACTCCAATAACCTTTGAACTTTTAAATAATATTAGTACAAAATATTTATCCATCTGCTGGAGTCCATGCCTGCTGATGAAACTTTCAACTGATTTAAAAGATAGAAATGATAAACCAAAAAAATTGTAAAATGTGGGAATGTTTAGTCAAGGCAATTAATTATCTTAATTATATTAAGCGGAAATTTGTGTCGTCAAGTCTATCATAAGACAAGCAGCTTTGAAACAATATTAACCTTGTTATCTATACATAAGTTTAATAATATTTTTATATTTTTTTTTGTTACTTAAGTTTCGTGAGAAACAAAATCTCTCATCGACAGGTGAAGTATCAAATTAGCTCCATGTAAATGCAGAATTTTTACAAACATAAATAATTAATATAATTAAAAATTTGGCAGTTACTTCGTGGTGCAAAATTTTAATTGAAAATATGCTTTATTTTTACTATATATGCTTTATTTTTATTTTAACACACGCAATATGAATTATATAGTTTCAAGAGGAACAGTCGCTCTCATCATCAGATAGAGTTATGATGAGAGGGACTGCTTCTGATTGTATCGAAACTATAGTAGTCATTAATAACTCCTATTGTGTGTGTATTACAAAGTTAATACAAAACATATTTTAAAATAAAAAAAATAAGTTCAAATATAAAGGTCCTGAAAAAAATAGCCAAAATTAAAACAGTAACTTCGGTTAATTTTTCAGTACCTAATCATTATTTATTTTTAACAGAAGCAATGTAAAAATACTATATTTAAAAGTTAGTTTGATTCTTCACCTGAGATGAGAGATTTTATTTCTCTCGAAACTTTAGTGAAAAAATAAAAAATATTATTAAACTCTCGTAGAGGTAACAAAGTTAATATTATTTAATGATGATCATAAATAATCTTACAATATTAACGCCAAATCCATCAATGAAATAAGAAAAAATATTTTGAAAACATGGAAAAATTATTTAAATGTGATAAGATTCATTTTGAATATATAATTCAAAACAAATTGAATTTTTCTTTACTGCAAGCATAAATTTTTTTGATTGTTTTTCAATGAAATAAAATGAATATATTAGGTCCTTACATATGAAATTGGCGTTTAGTATGGGAGGAACATAATGCCGATTTTTTTTATTATAATATATTTATTTAATCAAAGTATGTACCATTGCTATCTATGCACTTTTGCCATCTCATAGGTAGTTCATCGATCCCTTTACCAAAAAAGCCATTCGGACGGGAATCAATAAAATCTTTTGAAGGCGGTTTGGACTGCCCCATCGGAGTTGAATTTTTTCCTTTGCAAGAAGTTATCCAAATTTCGAAAAAAATGGTAATCTGTTGGGGCAAGGTCCGGAGAGTACGGTGGATGTCTTAGACATTCCAATTGAAGCTCCTCTAATTTGGTAGCCGTCTGTTGTGCAGTGTGTGGTCTAGGGTTATCATGAAGCAGCAGTGGCCTAAAGCGATTAACCAGCCTCGATTGTTTAGCAGCTAGCTTTTCCATCATGGTTTGCAGTTGCTGACAATAGACATCTGCCGTAATCGTCTGGCCAGATTTAAGAAAGCTGTAGTGAACGACACCAGCACTAGTCCACCAAACGCTCACAAGTAACTTTTTTGGAGTCAATTTTCGCTTGGGGCATGGTTTGGCTGGTTCGGCAGGGTTCAGCAATTGCGATGAGCGCTTCCGATTATCGTACAGGATCCACTTTTCATCACAGGTAATGATTCGATTTAAAATCCCTTCATTATTGTGCCGGTTGAGTAATGCAACGCAGCAGTCAACGCGCGTTTGTTGATTTGCTTCACTCAATTCGTGAGGTACCCACTTTTCAAGCTTTTTCACTTACCAATTTGCTTCAAGTGGATTAAAACAGTTTTATCACTAACACCGCAGCCTGCAGCTAACTCGGATGTGGTTTGCGATGGATCCGCTTCCACAATAGCCTTCAATTCTTCATTATCAACTTTGGTCTCCGGCCGTCCACGGGGCTTGTTCTGCAGGTCGAAATTTCCAGAACGAAAACGTTGGAACCAAAAACGCACTGTGTTTTCTTTTGCGGCACCGTCGCCATACACATCATTAATCCTTCGAGCCGTTTCTGCAGCACTAGTGCCACGGTGGAACTCGTACTCGTAAATAACGCGATATTTCAAGTTTTTCATTTTGTAAACTGAGTGACGCAAAGAAAAAAACAATTGAGGAAAAAACAAATGAATTATAATTTTCAAAACACAAATACATGAGTAAATTGCTGTATAAATTTGGATTTGGAATTCCTAACCAAAGAGAAGATATTTGAGATCAAATTTGCCTGTACGGCAAAACTCCAATTTCATATGTAAGGACCTAATATATCTATACAAGAGAACAAATTTCGAGCGAAGCTGGGAAGAGTTGGTAATCTATGAGACTAATGAAAAATTATACTATTTAGAATAATAATATACCAGTTAGAATTGTAATTTAATTTGCCAATTCCAGAAAGTTCTCCATAACCATCCGAGATAATTAACTTCAATTTACTTTTCTTAATCTTCATTGTAGATTTCTTTTGTCTTTGCGTTTGAAGGCTTCTCTATCTACCCTTGAATTTCTCAAGTTTCTAATGATTAGTCCCAGGGTCTTTTTACGTTTTATTTCGTGTGGCTTATTCCACCCTTTATCAGGTTTTCACGGCCGTGGGAAGGTTCTATTAAGGAAGATTTAAGGAAGTGATTCCGTATTCTAAAGGGATCTGAGAAAAGAGAAAACCCCGAGTGTCTTAGTGACAATATTGAAATTAATTCAAACGTACTTGAAATTGATTTAAATTTAAACCACATTTAATGTTTTTATCAGAGCTAATCGGAGATTCTAGATTTTATGGGATGTAACAGGTGTGGTTTATTAGAAAAGTCCAATGATTTAACCAATAAATTAAAATTATTCATGCGTTTTAATAGAAATGTTATTAACATATAGAAATAGGGATACCTATTTATGTTATAAAGATTACTAAAATATTATTTTTTAAGATGTGGTGATGACTTATTCGAAGTTATAAAGGCTTTATTCATTAGTAGTTCTTGATTGAAAATGTGTTTTTTTTTAAACTTTATAAAAAAAATCGTTGAAAACTTTTTTGAAAATAATAAAAAAAAAACTACATGATTTCGAAGGTTTAGCCATGTATTTCAACAAGAAAAAACTGTGAGAGCGTGAGTAATTTTTTCGAGGAGTTGTTGAGTACAAATACAATAGCACTACTATGCACATGGATCCTAAATGGATAATGGCGCTTTTACATCTATACGCTACTATTATTATACTTAAAGAATTAGTTGCTTTTCTAGGCAAAGGGACCAAGGTATGCATACCTGGCTCTTGCGAACATACCAAGTATTAATCTTTTGTTCACATTCAATTAAGTTTAAAAATTGTAGTACGAATTTCAATTAAGTAGATTTAATCAAGAAAAGACAAACACGCGACCTACAAACTTTACATTTATTCAAATTCATTTTTCTGACAATTTTTTCTGTCTTCAGATTCGTACTCAAACACTTAAAAACGTAGGAATCAGAAAATCGCTCGAGGAAAAGAAAAATTTTTTTTTGGAGACCGGTTTTTTCAGTATAAATGAACGTAACACATATACGTGTATTCATTACATTTAGTTATCAACTCTTCCCCTTAAAAAAGTTATCGTTAATAACTTTTTTAAAACAAGTATAACAAGAAGTTTATAAATTATTAATGCACTCGTATAACTAGCTTTTAATATAATTTTCTTATAGCATTTATACCAAAACTCTTACTACCAAACCATAAAAAGTGTTTTATTCTTATAATGGTATTTTTAAATTGTGCTTAAATATCACACTAGAACTTTTTATCATTAAAAACCTGTAAATTATAAATTAAAATAATTTTCAAAGACTCACGAAATTAAATATTTTAAAATAATTCGTTAAATTTTAGAACTTCATTTCACTTCGCCATGTTCAAGTTGAGCTTCATAATGAATTATCATAAATTATTAAGATAGTTTCTCTGAGACATTTTACTTTTGAGTTTGTTCATGCTACCTCCATATCACCTGTCAGCGAGACGGCCTGCGATGTAATAAATTGCTAAGGATGTCTGGAATTCACATCTAAGTAACGTAAAGTCTTTAATATAAAATTTCCACAATATCGTGGTTAGATGAGCACTCAAATTTTTTTGACCATTCATTTTTAAATAAAAAAAGATTTATTTTTTTGTTTATTTTCACTTGTCTGTTTGTCAGTCTAAAATTTAATAATATAAAAATATCAACACCTTCTCGACTAGGTAGAACCCTGAAACATTCAGCATTTGCGTATTTTCTATGATAATGCAATAATCAGTTGTTTCCAAGATGATTTGTTTGACATCCTCCTTCTTCTCCCATAAGATCGAGATATTGCTCATGTTATGAGGAGTATAATTTCATATTGAAATGTAATAACATATGTTTAATTTAATAAAAAAATCATTGTTATGTATCTGCTGTATAAATAAATAAATGAAATTATATGGGAAATGTAATTCGATTCAATATTTTATGAAGAGAAGATGAAAATATAAAAACCTAAACAATAGTATTGTGACGAGTAGGGACGTGCAGTGAGAACATAGCAGCATGACATTTACGTAAGCATACATTTTTACATTTTGAAAAAAAATCGAATTTATCAATTAATCACAATTTTTATCATATTATTCATATTCTGTCACATATATATTTTATTTCGATGTTTTTATCTAAAATATTTGTCTAGGTAAAAGACATGCTTCAATATACGCACAGCACGCACCTGGTCGCCAGGTGCAAGAAACAAAAGGAACTGCACATAATCCAGGATTTCCCAACGATCTGGATGTTTTAGAATAAACTGGAAACACTTAGAAACAGTAAAATACACGAAAATATCCACGGGAAAAAACATTTCCAATACATGCGTACGGCCATTCAATTTTGAGAACCAGTGAAAACCACAGATAGGAAAAACGGGTGATCCGTGCGAATATAGCCAGCCAGTGAATAAAGTATCAGAGTTCCTATCTGCGTGCAAAATATTCTAATAGCGATAGAAACGGCGTAAATAAAGTGTTCCACAGGCAAGTAGAATATTTTCGAGTGACAATTAGTGCGAATTGGGGAA
This sequence comes from Agrypnia vestita, assembly GCA_016648135.1. Lineage (NCBI taxonomy): Eukaryota > Metazoa > Arthropoda > Insecta > Trichoptera > Phryganeidae > Agrypnia > Agrypnia vestita. Next base: position 28,117 of record JADDOH010009990.1, on the reverse strand, counting down.
TAATGTTTCAGTTGAGTTTGTGTAGTGACTTTGTGAAACCAATAAATGTTTATAATGTTCCATTTCGTCTCTAACCACTTAAGTATTATAGAAAAAATATTTAGTCGAATGAGTGCCATATTTGGCGATATTTTTGTCACCAATTGCTAAAATAGCTGACAAAAGTATCATCCATAAGTCTTACTAGGCCCTTAATTAAGTAAAAAAATATAAATAATTATAAAACATAAATAAATAAAATTGAGCAGGTATATTATTATCTACACGAAAGATTATAGTAAGTAATTGCTAAAATTAATCTTGTTATCCGAAGCAAACATAATAGCGTGTCCTTAATTTTTTTTTTGAATTGCTTTTTTCATAAAATTGTTAGTTTGGCTTAGAATATTGTTAAAATACCATGATTAACCTATTTTATTGTGTAGGCACCACCATTATCATCTTTATCTCATTATCTTAGAAGGATCGGGGTTCAAACACTCGACAGGCGCATTCATCTTCCTCTATTTTGTATCGCTTCTGTACCTAATAATTAATCAATGAAGGCCAAATCTGTCTTTATACAATTTTATTCTAGAATGGTCGCCTTTCCTCTGGAATTACAAAGAAGACACATCATCAAGACGTGTCCAAGCTACCTTATTGTGCCTTTTCTTAGTGTAGGAGTGTGGCTCCTACACTATTTGTAGTAGACCAATTTTTTTAAATACTATTTGAACTGTATTTTTTAGCAATATTCCTTTTCCCAAGCATGCTAAATGGCTGAAAATACTCGGCATTTATACCAGACGTACTTGAAGGGAATTCTAAAAATATTCAACTCCATTGCTCCTATTTTTAAGCAAAGTTTGCTGTTTTTGGAGACCGACCCTTTATTTCTTGGATATTAAAAATGCGACCGTTTTATTCCACTTTCTTAATATAAATTTTAACTTTTTAATCTCAAATATAGTCAATTCGCAATATTTATTTTCAAATTGTACTTAGATATACTTTTACAGGGTTGGATATAGGTACAAATATAAGCTGAAGCCCGCCAAAAATGACGCAACATTAGTTCGTGTCTTTGCTAAGTCCTAGCTATTTATTGTATCTTTATGGCGATCCACGGAGATGCGACCGTAGCAATATGCGTAAAGCTGCCGGGTTTACTGGCCCGGGGTTCAAGCCCCATCTCCGGCAGTTTAATTTTTTTAACCGTGAATTTGAATAAAATTACGACATTACTCATACGGCAGGTACACACAAAAACAAGTTGCGGTCAGTATGTAGAATACACTAGGAGCGACTAATGGAAGTTGTGTATTGTCACGAGAGGCTAAAACAATGGTAACTGCGTATCGTCGAAGTCTCTCGAACGGTCCACATGAAACTAGAATCAACTGGACTATTCGCGAAAAAGCCATAAAACACTGGAAATATGGAGAAAAAAAACTCATGTTCTAGAACATTCGCGAAAACAAAAATTTTGTATAAAAGTAACTTTAAAAGTAAGTAATAGATAAAAAAAAATGCAGCAAAGATCCTCGTGACGTGAATTAGTGCGGACCTGTGTGAAATATTCTAGAAAAAATTAATGAAAATTTAAGAATGAAGCACTGATTAAATTTGTGTCCAGTGACTTTGTATAATAAAGAAGAATTTAAATTTTGTTTAGTGTTTAATTTTCCACCCACAGCCACGATTCAGTATATTGAAGTGCTAAACGCATCCACCCCATCCATGTCAGCTGGCTACATAAACTGCAAATCCTAGTGATTGGGTTGTTTTGACCGGTGTTGTTACTTTAGCGATCTGGCTGAAATTTTATTGTTTAGGTTCCAAAGACGAGTATCTGTTGCGTAGAATGCTACTGATTGCTGATGTATTCATTGTTCTGTTTATTAACCTACGTAGCACTGACAGATCTGAGAGTACTTCCCTATCACTTATTTTTCCCCTTAAAACATTATTAGTCGCTCTTCATAACTTTTTTAAATTCTACCTTGGCGCGCATTTTTTTTATTTTAGGAATTTTAACAGTATACAATTTATTATAATAATACACAAAGTATTGGCTAATTCGTAGACCAGTTATAGAGATCCACGGCATAAAATATTAAGTCAAGCAATAAAGAAAACATATATTAAATAGAGGGATGGGAGTGGGAGTTAGAGGGGGAAGTGGAGTGAGGTGTATGGGATTGTGGGTGAGTGGAGTGCGTGTGTATTCTGTGCGTGACGTTGTATATAGATATGGGGGTATGTGCAAAGAGTGATGAGAGTTTGGCTGTGGTGTGTCTCTAGTCTCTGGTCATGAATTTAAGCACTGGAGCATTGTTCGTCAATTTACACAATTTCGCATTAATAATATACTCGTCTTTCCAGAATGTTCTCACACCTGTGATCGCATTATTCGCTTAACCTCCGGTAGATACTCTCGTAACGTATGTCGCTGGCCACAATCGATTCACCACAACAAACTGTTGCATGCAGCGGTTACATCGCTTTTGGAATAGGAAATATTATTTTTCAAAATTTCGGTACGATAAAATGACTTATAGTAATAATAATAATAATTAATTTCAAAATTACTTGTATACTATTCAGGGTGTTGTAAAATTCTTTATCACGTGTAATTCTTTCCGTTTCTACAGTCTACTGACAACAATACCAAAAATTGACATGATCAGATATGCCGACGATATTGCACTGCTTGCGGGGTCGGAACAAGAATTAAACGAGGCTCTGAGAAAGATGGAAAAGATTTTGGTAGATAAATACAACATGAAAATAAACAAAGACAAAACAAAGTGCATGGTTGTTGGAAGAGAAGAAGTGTCGACAAATTTTGTTTATCAAACAAGTGAAAGAATTCACATATTTGGGTAGTAAAATTTCCCAAGATGGCCGCTCAGAGGCTGACATCATAAGCAGAATACAACAGGCAAAAGTCGCCTTCAACAAAAAATCCAAAATCCTGGAATCCCCCAACATAGATTTAAAGGATCGGAAAAACTTGATTAAAACTCTTGTTTGGAGTGTGCTGATGTATGGCAGCGGAACATAGACCATCGGCCAGAGCATGTCCGGGACGCCAGCGGCTTTTGAGATGTGGTGCTACAGGCGCATGGCGAGGATCCATTGGTCTGAACATATCCGAAACGACGAGGTGTTAAGCAGGGTGGGTGAAAAGAGGCGGGATTAACAGAATCGCCCAACAGCAAGCAGTTTGGATAGGCCATAATATAAGGCATCCGGGCCTGCTTTTAACCATCGTCGAGGGAAATGTTGAAGTCAACAATCGTAGAGGCCGCGCGAGATTAAGCTACGTAGACCAGATTATCGGAGATGTGCGCTGTAGCACCTACCAAGGGATGAAGAGGCTGGCAGGTGACAGAGAGGAGTGGAGAGGGCGAGTGCTTGTTTCAGACCAATCCTAGGATTGCGACCCAAAAAAACTGATAACATTATTGTAAATCGTTTTTGAACTCGTTCTATCGAATATATGCAAGGCAAAGTGTGAAGTAACCGTATAAGAAAATTATATTTCAATAAACTACGCACACGTGAGCAGGTGTTTCTAGCAAGAAAACCGAATCGACAACCGGACAAGAACTAGAAGAAGAAATAAAATAAAGGTTCTATGCCTTGACACATTGTATATATGTCCAAGGCACAGAACAAGCTTCTCAAACCATATATGATATAGGTTTGGTTATACCAACGGCAGTGGTACGTTTATGATCCAGTCAGCGATGATTCTACCAAGATACCAGATCACAAAAAATTCGAAATCCATTTTTGTAGAAAATTTTCCGCGATATATTTTCACAATGGAAACGATTTTGATCGCAGCAAGCGGAGCCGAGATATGTTTGGAAACCCAATTTATAGTTTTCAAAGATGCGATCATAACAGGGTGCGCGCGGTCCTAGTATTTTATCGCGATAGGATTTTGAATTTCCCATACGGCAGTCCGTTTTTCTATGCGACGTATAATTCAGATTACAATCGTGCCATAAAATACATCTATTAACTAGGAAAAAATATACTCCGACCAAAAAAAAAGATTAATACTCCCTTTTAAAAAAATAGAGGTATTATTACTAGTTGCGAAATCTATGTATGCTGTTTCATAAGAAGGACTTAAGATGTATCTAGCCTAATTAATTAATCAGAAATTAATAAATTCGTTATTAAATTCCGACGTTTTCATTGAGCCCTCCCGCAGCCACGACATGTGACAATATAAATATTCAAAGCTCTGTAAAAAAAATACCACGCATAATTTCAAACATTTCAAACTACTAAAGGATAAGAATGTTCTTAGGTTTTCACGGCCACTCAGAATCTTCAAGTTTGTGTTTACTGGGGTATTATGCCATGTTGTTACGACCTTACAGGGAAGCACTAGAAATCTACAAGCATCCGATAAATATTAATAGAGATGATGGTCTCAAATTAAAAACATCTTGGTATCCGGCGCTTCAAAGTCGTTCTCGTCGCAGACTCCGCAGAGATAGTGATTAGACAACAGGTGAATCATACATACAACACAATACAACACATCATGACTTCGGCACGGTATTGCAAGCCGATACTTAACCACAACACCATCACTCACAACAACACATCAGCCCTGGTGATGGACTCTGCAATGGGATCCGAAACGTCGGCCCGAAAGGTCGTAACAACACGGCATAATACCCCAGTAAACACAAACTTGAAGATACTAAAGGATAGATTAATCAGGATAATCGACTTATACAATGATATTAGAAAATATTCATTAGGGTAGCAAGCGAAGCCACGTGCGTAAAATATGAAACATGTAACGGCCACATGGCCACATTTTCAAAAGTGCCTTATAGGGTAGATTAACCCTGCACCCTCATTCGCGAGAATATCATTTTCCTCGTGGCTTCTAACCTCACCGTAGGGGTAAACAAGCTATTCACAACAACCCATCCGTGAAACCATATTGAAAAGTAGAAATTGGGAATCTAAAGGCATGTATATAAGAGGTGCGTAGCCAGCAGCGGCAAATTGTATAACACGCAAAAGCGGTTCATCTGAAGAGGAAATCCTGGCTGAAGTACATAAGAAAATGATGGTTCCGGAAGTTCACAGCCCAACTATTTGGAGCTATTGCAAATAAAATAACGTTTGCCAAGATGATTTTCAACGTTCTTCTGCAAAAGTAAAGAGGACTTCACAATTGTATAGTCATGCTAAAATCATCCGACCAAAAAAATTTTGAATTGAAAAAATGGCTTCTAAAAATTTGACTACAAAAACTTATAAAATTTTATCCATATTTAATTCATTATTGCATATTTTTTTGCATAATGTTCATTGTAGGGATATTTTTTTTTTAATGCAATTACAGAATAAACAATTTTATTTACGAAGATATATGACGATACGGATTGGATTATTTCTACAATATACGAAAAACCTACTTGATTTGTTCTATGTAAGTTGGATATATTCTATCAAATATGAGTGACATTATTGAATGCCAATTTTTTTATACTGTGTGACTTGAATTTATTCTAAAAAAATAATACAACATATAAGTATAAGCATGTTTGTTTAACCAATTGCCATTTGTTTTAAATTTTTTCGTATGTAAAAAAGTTTTGTTCGAGAGACTTCGAAATTGTAAAGTTAGTCTCATATTACAGGACGCTGGGAATGATAAGAAAATAGGCAAATATACATGGATTAGAGCGTAGAATAATGTAAAGGACAACAACACCGATAATTAACTTGCCATCATGATTATGAATGTCCTTTTCTTGATTTTTCTAGAAAATTATTCCATCCAATGCAAATGTTTTTCAAAAACAAAGGATGTCTTAGAATGTTATTTAAATCACCCCTAAATATGAATAAATCAATTCTTTGTCTTCCCACAAAGCCTTTTATTAAAGCCTTTACCATATAAAAGAATGTTGCCCTAGGATTCGCGAAAAATTTCCTGATATAAAAATAACGGAAATGGCCAAATAGATTTGGGGGAACCATTTTTTCTTTAAAAAAGAAACGTAGATACATTTTCGTATGTTGTCCGGTAGTAGTCCGGTTATCCGTATCGTATTGAAAATATGCGGTTATCGAGTCAAAGATGTAACTTGTTTTGCTATTGATACCACTTTATAACTGATGTGCTTTTTTAATTTCAAATTAAATTCTTTAAAAAAAATTAAAGACAAAGAATATAGGATATATAAATATCGGCCAATTTATTTCAAAATGGCCACTGTAAATGACAATATACCAGCACCAAACACTGCCAGTTCACTATATTTAGTGTTCTGGCAATCGGTGAAACGTATTAAAACGGAAAAAATCTTTCGTTTCTCACAAAGGCAATCTACTTCGGCCGGTAGCCGAAGAGTTTTTTTTTCATAGAGCGTTGCTTTGTAAAAAAAATCTCCCGATTGCCAGAAAGAATGGTGACACTTGCGATTTGTCCATAAAATCTAGGCGGTACTGCGCCATTACGTGAAACAGTCGCAAAGCTTTTAAGACCCGGGGATAAACAGGCTGTAAGTGGATGTTATCACGCCACACTGTCTTAGGGTCAGCCTGGAGAGTCAAGTTCACGATTGGAATTTTCCGAAAGGGCTGGGACGAGTACAGAAGGTGCCTATTGGGCTTGGTGGCAAAAAATATATTAACTTCGGAGAAAGAAAAGGGTTTGTACTGAGGAGAAGTCATGGACGATGTTCATTGATCAGTTAAATGATAGGAAATAGGAAAAACAAGTCTGAATGGAAGAACGCTCAACATTAGATGAATAAAGTTGCTTAGAAAAAAAAATGCGAGATAAAAACATAGATGAGCCAGCAATTTGTGTATTTTTATTTTAGCGCCAATTTCTTATTTTTACATCGTTTCCATCGCACAAAGAAAAAATCAAGAGATATATATAGGCTTATGTGCTGTGTCTTTTTTGTACCACTCTTATTGGATAAGATATAGAGGTTCCTTGAAATAATAGTTTTTACGTAAGGATTAAATTAGTTTATTACATAGCAAAAACATGAAATATATTTAAAAATTTAAAAGATAATTCTTGTTACAAAAAATATACAACGCAAGAACACAAAAGCATGTAAGAGTTTTTTTTAAGTTTACTTTTATGCTCCAGTTTTTGAAAATACGTTTTTTTTAAGTTTCAGTCATTTTCCAAGCACAAGTGTACAGCAAATAAAAGTAATGTTTTAATTATAGTCTTAATACAGTAAAATAAAATAAAATGTAATAAACTGTATGCAATATTCAATAAATAAATAAATATATTTTAATGTACATACATTTGTTAATAAATAAATTTAGAGTTAAGTATTACACATCCATATATATACATATAGAAAAAACTGAGAATATTAATTCGAGAAAATAATTCTCAAAATGTAAGTGGCTAGTTCAGACATTATGTTGTGGATAGTGAAGTAAAGATACGCCCGCACACCCAGGGCTATTTTTTGAGCAAAAGTTACCATTTTGGCCCTACACTTTTGCCATCCAGATTGGCATTGTTATAATGCTAATTATTTTGCGGACACCGTATTTGTAGCCTATCAATCATATATTCATTATACCATACTGCATAACAGCATCTAACAAGTCCCCATCCAACGGAGTGACTGGCCACTAAAAATGCTCGCAGGTACCAACACGTACTTGTGAATGTTTTTAGTAGTGACGTAACCTGGCGTAACGTGCGTAGTTACGCATAGTAAAGCAACTAACTGAATCAACCTAACTGAATCCTTATCGGAAACCATGACAATGGTTTAAATTTTTGTATACATGATGAACAAAAATATGAAGTTACTGATTTGTTATTTTCCCTTGCGTACCCATATGTCAAAACCAAATCTTTTTTTTTAATATTGCATAGGTAGAAACTGACAAAAAAACTGAGAACTCTTAGATGTAAGACCCTAAGAGTAATAGTTAAGAGTAATTTGTATATTTGTAGAAACTAAAGAGGAAGATATGCGTATAATGAAAAACTTATTTTATATATAATTTATTTAAAAAATATGTATATAAATATTTATTATTTCATTTGAGTTGTTTCTCATGAAATTACGGTAGAATATTTTTCTTCATTTAATAAATGAGATTCTGCTACACGATGGACCATTCGTTGATCATTTACAATGTTAGCGGCAGTCTCACTTATTTTCGTTAAAAGTTTCTCGTAAGATAAAACTACTTCATCATGTGCTAACTCTTCATTCACCCTCAAAAAATCCAATCTAGCAAGCAAATTGCCTCGCAAAACTTCATTACAACATATCTCTGCTTTTTATATTAAACCATGTATATTGTACAAATTGTATTGTATCTACTAAAATAGTTAGTTTCTTAAAAAAACTTTTTTATTCTCCCTCATATTTTATATGGCATTGTTATTTGGTCATAGTGTAATTCACAGGCGCAGGGAGTGATACAAGAACTTTAAACAAAGCCTTTAAAATAATCTTCAACCAAGATACCTATGCACCAGAACCACTGACTTGTACAAAATCACCGGCATGCTTAACTTAGAAGATCTGATATATGTGGAAAAGATAAAGATGACTTACAAAATAAAGAATAAATTATTAAAAACGAATATCATCCTTTACCAGAACAGTGACGTACATATACAACACACAATAAAATGAAATAATCTAGCAAGTGTTATACCATTTTGGAATCCTTATGAAATGCGCCAACTTTTGAAGTTACTTGCCAACCTGGTGTTGTACATTTTTTTCAGTACAGTCAGTTAAAACTGGGCAAAGTATTGATTTTGAATACTTGGTTTGGTCAAAAAGTAACATTTTCTTCCAAGATGGAGCAGTTGGCTTTGAATTTTGGACAAAAGTTTACAGAACCATTATTCAGGATTACATAATAGTAAAAAAATGGAGAAAAATAAGGATTTGTAGCAACAGGAGTGAAAAGACCGTTACCGGGTAGATTTTTTTGATTTTTTTTAATTCCTTTAATTTTTAAAACAAATGACTTAGATTTTTAAAAATATTTTTCTGATTATGACTTGGCCTATCACCCGATTTCGGCTTGATGCCGAGATACGGGACACCCTGTATAAGAAGTGATTTACCGCGGACTAACAGAGAGAGATATGGTTTCCTATACACTGCGATCGATTTCTATAATGGAATCCCCAATTCCATAAAGGAATTAAATAGTGTAGAGCTATTCAATAAACAGCTGAAGGGACTCGTGTTGGGGAGGAGATAACTGTTTAACAAATCAATGTGCTGATATTTAATATGTGTCTTTATTTCCTGTCCCCCTACACCAGCATACAATTGCTATTTGGGGACATGCTATTTAAATTTTAATAAAAAAAAACTGAGCAATATTACTGATTGAAATATATAAATTTTGTAAGAATAACAGCATATTTAGTATGCATATATATTAGGTCCTTACATATGAAATTGGCGTTTAGTATGGGAGGAACATAAAGCCGATTTTTTTTTATTATAATATATTTATTTAATCAAAGTATGTACCATTGCTATCTATGCACTTTTGCCATCTCGTAGGTAGTTCATCGATCCCTTTACTAAAAAAAACCATTCGGACGGGAATCAATAAAATCTTTGAAGGCGGTTGGGACTGCCCCATCGGAGTTGAATTTTTTCCTCTGCAAGAAGTTATCCAAATTTCGAAAAAATGGTAATCTGTTAGGGCAAGGTCCGGAGAGTACGGTGGATGTCTTAGACATTCCAATTGAAGCTCCTCTAATTTGGTAGCCGTCTGTTGTGCAGTGTGTGGTCTAGCGTTATCATGAAGCAGCAGTGGCCTAGAGCGATTAACCAGCCTCGGTTGTTTATCAGCTAGCTTTTCCATCATGGTTTGCAGTTGCTGACAATAGACATCTGCCGTAATCGTCTGGTCAGATTTAAGAAAGCTGTAGTGAACGACACCAGCACTAGTCCACCAAACGCTCACAAGTAACTTTTTTGGAGTCAATTTTCGCTTGGGGCATGGTTTGGCTGGTTCGGCGGGGTTCAGCCATTGCGATGAGCGCTTCCGATTATCGTACAGGATCCACTTTTCATCACAGGTAATGATTCAATTTAAAATCCCTTCATTATTGTGCCGGTTGAGTAATGCAACGCAGCAGTCAACGCTCGTTTGTTGATTTGCTTCACTCAATTCGTGAGGTACCCACCTTTCAAGCTTTTTCACCTTACCAATTTGCTTCAAGTGGATTAAAACAGTTTTATCACTAACACCGCAGCCTGCAGCTAACTCGGATGTGGTTTGCGATGGATCCGCTTCCACAATAGCCTTCAATTCTTCATTATCAACTTTGGTCTCCGGCCGTCCACGGGGCTTGTTCTGCAGGTCGAAATTTCCAGAACGAAAACGTTGGAACCAAAAACGCACTGTGTTTTCTTTTGCGGCACCGTCGCCATACACATCATTAATCCTTCGAGCCGTTTCTGCAGCACTGGTGCCACGGTGGAACTCATACTCGTAAATAACGCGATATTTCAAGTTTTTCATTTTGTAAACTGAGTGACGCAAAGAAAAAAACAATTGAGGATAAAACAAATGAATTATAATTTTCAAAACACAAATACATGTGTAAATAGCTGTATAAATTTGGATTTGGAATTCCTAAACAAAGAGAAGATATTTGAGATCAAATTTGCCAGTACGGCAAAACGCCAATTTCATATGTAAGGACCTAATATTACAGCAATTTTTAAATAAATTACCAGCCGTACATCCGTGAAAAATCGCGGAACATAATATTAATATAGTTCACGTCTATACTAAGTCCTATATGTATGGTATTTTTGACGATAAACGCAGGTAGCAACATTGTTAAATGACTGCCGGTTCGGGTTTACTGGGCCGGGGTTCAAGCCCCATCTCTGGCCATTTAATAACGTTATTTTAGCCATGAATTCGAACGAAATTACGGACGTTACACGGTGTTATGGGGACAGACAGACAATACGAAATAATTTTTTATTTATTTTAAATTACCAAAATTAATTAATGATCTGGTAAAAGAACTAGTATTATAGAACGAACATTATAATTTGTAAAAAAAATATTTCTTATGAAACGTTATTATTTTTTTGTAAACGATCAAATTGATGTGAATTTTCTTATGTAGTGAAAAAATAACATTTCTAGGTTCACAAAAAATGAAATGTGATTATGATGTTATGTATTGTTTTGGCACATGGTCAAATATTCCATTTGTATGCTGTTATACTCTGAAGTAGGAATCAAAGTAGAAGTTAATTCTGAGAAAAATGTTCTAATAAAATACGCCCAGCGCAGCAATGAATATTTTATTCGCATTACGTGACATAACTGTCTATAAAACAAGTAACTCAAATAAAAATGAAACAGTTTTAATTTTGTTACTTATATATTGGTTACAATTTTCCGAAAATTTCTTTTGTAGCTTTGTGAAAGGCAATTTTAAAAAATATATTGATAAATAATATCTTTTATTAAGGATAAATTATTGAAGTCTCACCGAGACGAAATTATTTATTTATTAGAAACGTGGATGGAAGTCTTTTATACGATAGCTCAGGGCTGAATAAATAGCTTCGTCTCTGAGAGACTTTAATCATCCCTCTGGGGACCAAATCCAGTAACTGTGTTCTTAGAACATACTTTCATATAAAAATATTGTTAAAATGATATCTTTGTTTACATTATCTTCGTCTTTGTTCTGAAATTGCAACTTTACAATAAGAATTAGTTTTCTTTTATTATTTTTACATTTTTTTAACTGTATTTAATTTTATAATGTCACTCTATACAGCGAATATTTTAATTATTTTGTTGTATTCATTCTATCATATTTTATAGATTTTTAGTACTGCTTGTTACTTTTATATGATTTAATTAATCTTTTTAGCAAATTATGTCATTTTTTGTTTCTTCTTAGCATTCCTGTTTATTCTTTTTTTTAAACTTTTATTTTAGTTTGCTACTTCTTTTGTGGATCCATATGAAAAACGCTATTTTGATCAGAAATGTTAAAATATTTGAATTGAATTTGATTGGCTTGTTGGTGTAGTAGTCAAGACTCTCGCCTAGTGTTCCAGTGGCCGGTGGTTCGAGCCCCAATCCAGGACACCAGCAAGATAGTCCTATTCTCATGGCAAAAGCGTTCAGTTTATTTTGAAAATAGTAAGAATAGTGATGCAACACGTATTCCGTGTTCGCGTCTTTATTTAAAAAAATATATATTTCCATTTTTCTGCATCTCTTATGATACTTTAAGATTTTTAAAATATTTTTACTCTAGATTTTTACTATATTTTGTACTTTCTTTCAAAATAAATATTTTATATTGATCTAAGGTGGTAAAATGATAAAAAGGCTACCTACCTCAGAACATGTATATTTATACAGGATTATTTGGAAAACATTAATTACTTCGCAGGACTATATTGCTGCCTTGATTATGAGTCGAAAATGTTCAAGCTATCATGACCTAATATCAATAGTTATGGAGATATGCGACATCAAAATTTGCATTTTTTTTCAATATTTCTGACTTATTTTTTGTTAAACGTTTGACTATCATTACAATAACTTACATCGATTACGAAAAATTCATACGTTTCAAAACAAGTTAAATAAAATAATAAAAACTCTGAAAATTTTCCAATTGGAACGTTTTCCAATTGGGATTCGAAGGTTTTTATTATTTTATTTGACTTGTATTAAAGGAAATGAATTTTTCATATTCGATATTAGTTACTGTAATGATAGTCCAACGTTTTACAAAAAATAAGTCTGAAATATTGAAAAAAAAATGCAAACTTTGATGTCGCATATCTCCATAACTATTGATATTAGGTCATAATAGCTTGAACATTTTTGACTCATAATCAACGCATGAATATAGTCCTGCGAGGTTATTAATATTTTTCAAATAACCCTGTATATCTAGCGAGGTAGGTAGTGGCCTAGAGACTTGCTACATTTTATCCTATGTTTATATGTATAATGTGTGTATTTATCAAGCAATTAAATGTCTTTTGTCTAGTAAATGCCGATTTATCGGTAATGAAATGAAAGTATTGTGGACTGGCATACACATATTGTGTTCACTAAAAGTAATAGAAACGTATGCGCAATTCTGAAGCAACCAATTCAAAGTACTTTCTTTTCGTAGGAGAGTTCGAATAACCTATAAATTCTGTAATTTATTTGGAAACCTAACACTGATGAATTACTCAATAGTCTTATCTTATACAATAAGACGTCTGTAGTCTGCAATACCGATATCGCCCACATTCTCATTCCGATTGATGATATTAGATTATTTGTTGGTAAATTTGTGATTTATCGATAGTTACAGATTAAAACATTCGATATACTTCTTATTCCAGATACTTTATTATTTTGCTCCGTATCCAATACAAGTTCCAATTAATAAAACTTATTTGTTTCTTTATGGCGACAAGCATCGAGCAAGTCAGCAACCCGTAAACACGAAAAACATCGCAGATACAAACTAATATACTTTATGTTACCTTCTAATTAATATTTAAGCTATCCATAATCCGTCAAAAGTGACGGACTTTTTACGTTTGATTTTCAGCTTAACATTAATTAGCTATCATAATTAGTCGCAACAAAAAAAATCAATCTAAAATGTAAACAATATTTTTTTTTATTTACACGCATTGCAATTTGAATAAACTCACCGTTCGTGTTAATTCAAGTGATCAATGGTCTCTAAACCTACTTGGTTCATTTTACACAAAATGACAATTAAAATTTAAGTTTCACAACAAATACAATTATCGTGAAACCGTATGTTTGTGTAAGCGTGTAAACAGTGCCATCTAGCGCAGCGAAAGCATTAATGACAGACATTGTTACGTAGATAATTATATATTTTGATTATATATGAAATAACTGACCCTTTCCTGTAGAATTGTAATTATTTTATTGAATCTAATATTAAATCTTATAACTAACTAACTAACTAACTTACCATCACGCCGTTTCCCCGTGGGGGTTGGCAGGGAGGATAGAGCACCATACTCTTCTGTCCTGACATACAGCTCTCGCCTCATCCACATTCATACATCTTGGAATGCAAGCTCCATGGTTGTTGAGGCTTCTAACTCCTGGTCCTCCATCTTCCAGTATCTGTTTGATCTGGTCATGCCACGTCGTTCGTTTTTTCCGCGGTCGCCCTCTCCTTCTTACTGGCATTAATCTATTTACTAGCAGCAAGCAATCGGCTATCACCGATTTCTTGCTGCTAGGCCCTGCGGGCGGCTGTACCGGCCGTTGCTTTATTCTCGGGGAAACGGTGTGATGGTAAGTAAGTTAACTAACAAAAATATTTTTTGAAAACACTGACGGTAGTCGCGCAGGCCATACTACATGGCCTTACAACAAGCAAACAGCGTGTGTTGATTGCTTTCTACTAGTGCTAATGATGATAAAAAAAGAACAATATTTTAAATATAATGGGAAATTTAAGAGCAAAAAAGTAACCCATTAAAAACCAAGTTTTTATTATTATTGTTATTTTTTATTATACTCCCTTTCTCATTTACTTGTTGAAACATTTTTTTTTTCGCTTAACCTACGCGTTGGGCTTCGGTCGGGCGACGCTGCGAAAGGGAGTAATAAAAAATTTCCAAAAATCCAAAATTATACTATAATCAGGTTTCGCGTCTACCAGACGCGTTGAAATATTTTCATACAACTTAATAAATTCTGTGAAAAAACCTTTCAAAATTTGAAAAATCCAAAAATTTATTAATTTTTTTTTAACGAAAATTTGATAGATCTTCTTGATCGTCGCCACGAGTCTGCTTGCAAAGTTTCAGCTCGATTGAATCACGGGAAAGGGGTTTTAAATGGATCCAAAGTTTTTTCGTCAGACAAGAATACAAGAAGACAAGCAGACGCCACGAGTTAATATAAAGGGAGTAAAAACAGGAATAGATGTTAATTCTTTAAGACTCGCAATGTTAATATTTAAAGACAGCCAAAGCAATTTTGTGACTAGCTTCAAAATGCTTTATTGTCCTTGAGTGGCAATTTGAGGTTCGCAGGAAGTTTGTTCAGTTGGTGCCGAGAATGCCATGTCATTTAATGATTGTAGACCAAGTTTCGTAGAGTAGGTAACTTTTAGAATATTAACTTGATGAGCGGCTTTGTTATTACGGAGATGAATGTGCCTATTAAATTCAAATGATGTTGAAAAGTTTACGCATGTGGAATGTAAACGTACAATATTGTCTTGGGACGTGGCTGTGGGAGGCAAATGAAAACACGGGAAATTTATTACCGATTTATCATTATTTTAACAGCGGACACGAATTTAATGTAAACACTATTCTTTAATTTAGACTATTTCTCCATTAATCACATGTCCATAAAAAAAATTATCGCTTGCTAGAATTTTCTATTCAATTATCGTACGTAAATAGGTATTTCGCTCGATACCTGTTGATTTGAATTAATCTGGGCGTTGTTAGTAATAGCACAGTATACTAAGAACAGTAATACGTCTTCGTACAAACTGGCCGCTACCCATTAGAATGTGTGCGTGCGTGCTCGGCGCCGTGTACGCACGCACTGTGACGCACACATTGACATAGAATATGGGGACACAAGGCGGCGGCAGTAAGGGACGTGCCTTCGGTGCCATTCGCGCTCGCAGCCGCCGCTTTAGAAAAAAAATGCGCTTCCTGAAAAAATGCCTTTTTTTATGTTTGTGGTGCATTACTAAAAAGGTGTGTTGATTATCACAAAGACTGAGTTTTTAAAAGTCTTCGTTGATGTTAATCAGCGTTCTTGCAATATAAGTGCAGAAACTAGGTATACTAATTACAGAAATTTTCGGGTTTCGTGTCTACCTTATGCGTCGGAATCTCAGACGCTACGAGTAAAGTGACAAACCTAGCGTCAACGCATTAGTAGGCTAATAACTCGCCGACAGGCCGGAGATAAACTACTGTTCAAAACCGTGAACCGCTGAGGCGCTGGCTCCGCTTTAGATTATTCCTCCTAGACTATTCTATACATTTCTAGTAATTACGAGAATATTCCCGTCGCTTTCTGCACGTCGCAGACTGTACCAGTTGTTTGCAGATAATTCAAGAGTGTTGTAGGGCGTTCTTGAGCATTTCATAGTTTTGTCATCTTTGACATATTACGAGGGATTCCGATGGTGTGTAATTTCTGAATTCTATCATCACGTTACAATTTAATTAATAATCTCTAATAATTAAATGCATTGATATTTGGAATTAAGTGTTATTTATTTTATCAACAAAAATTTATTGACTGACCTTTTCCAAATATTATATACGCACATTTACGATTTTTAATCAGTTTATTTAAGCATGTGATTTTTATAATTCTTTGCTCGAACACGTACTTACACGAAATACTATTCTTTTTTAATTAAAATATTGTTTATATAATTTCCACCTTAAAAAAACATTAACTGACAGGTGAAGTATTAAACTGTTCAATACTTCACCTGTCAATGAGAGATTCTGTTTTTATCGGAACTTAAGTAGAAAACAATAATTGTATTATTGAACTCACATAGAGGTAACATTTTTTTTTTCATGTAATCTAATGATCATCAGTAATAATTTCTACAATTTTAATGCCAAATCCATCAATTATATAACTTCTTTATTGTTTTACTAGCTATATCCGCAGCTTCAGTAGAGTTCAATTTAAGAATATGAGTAGAGAGTACCAGTGAAAAATCAATATCAATATATCAAATAATCTAAACTACTCGATCAAATAATGTTGCGTACAAGGCAATTTTTATCTACATAAAATTTTCCTGACGATAAGTAAATTTATTTTGATAAGAATTTTACATTATCTATTAAAATTACCCCAGACATATTTCCCCCGAAATGAGTTGATTATTCAATCAATAAATAGGTTTTAAACAAAGTGTTTTCTCTTTAGTGATTTCATATAAGATTGACAACCTTTTTAATTTTTGCGTATGCAAACCCAACATCTAGATACTTATTAATGCGAATAATATAGATCGTTAAGAAATACAAAAAATAAAAAATTATATACTTACATGGATTGCGTGTCATAGCAATACTATTTTCATTTTCATACTTTTTTACTGTTTTCAAATTAAGACTCAATGCTTGCACCACGAAAACAGGACTAATTTGCTGGTCTCATGGAATGAGGCTGAACTGCCGACCCATGTATCAATAGGCGAGTATCTTAACTACTATACCAACAAATGCGTCGATCAATTACGACTAGAACTCGAATCGGAACTTTCTTTTGCCAATAGACTGTTTTAACCATGAATTCCAGCTATATTTTCGAGAGATGTTATCCTCTAATTTGTATATAATAAACTAAACTAATTTAAAATATAAAGTAATTTAAAATATATAGTATAAAATAAACTAATTTATGTGTAAAATAGCTTCAAAACTATTTTAATTGTTACTTGCCTTCATAATTAGCCTTTTTTGTTTCAACCCAGAGAACAAATATTATTTGTTTTGAGCCAAAAAGGCATATTTTATATCTTTCACCATTTCCACTCAGAAGCCGGCCTCTGGGCTGATTTATGAGAGTCCTAAATTAAGCAGTACAATAATTCGCCTGGTGAGCGTTTTAGCTAAAATGTTAATGGTACTTAGTGTAACAAGGGCTAATTTGCCTTTACTACTCAGCGAGCACTGGGTTCGCACTAGGGTTTCTCTATTCCCGCACTTTTTTCATTCCTGGGACTCGATTTGCAGCTCTGGATCATTCCCGGGAAAATTTTAAATAAAAGATTTTATTATATTCCTGAACACATTCTTATTGTGAAGTTGCAATTTTTTCAGAAAAAAGTTCTGCCCCGGAAAGGAGGAGATCGGTGGTTCGAATCCCGGTAGCAGCCAAATATTTTTTCATGGATTCGATTTTTCTGTATGTCTTTCTAATTGATTAATTAATTTGGTTTTAAAAGATTTTATATTTGTTTTTTATTTACGTTTGTTCATTTAATTTCAGGTAAATTGTTTTTATTAATTAAAAATATATTGACAAAAAAATAGGTATTTCAAAATAAAAATTCAGGTATAATTAAGTCTTAATATAAAAAAAAATATTTGAACAGATTTGAATTAAATATTTTGTATGCATATATATTAGGTCCTTACATATGAAATTGACGTTTTGCCGTACTGGCAAATTTGATCTCAAATATCTTCTCTTTGGATAGGAATTCCAAATCCAAATTTATACAGCTATTTACTCATGTATTTGTGTTTTGAAAATTATAATTCATTTGTTTTTTCCTCAATTGTTTTTTCTTTGCGTCACTCAGTTTACAAAATGAAAAACTTGAAATATCGCGTTATTTACGAGTACGAGTTCCACCGTGGCACCAGTGCTGCAGAAACGGCTCGAAGGATTAATGATGTGTATGGCGACGGTGCCGCAAAAGAAAACACAGTGCGTTTTTGGTTCCAACGTTTTCGTTCTGGAAATTTCGACCTGCAGAACAAGCCCCGTGGACGGCCGGAGACCAAAGTTGATAATGAAGAATTGAAGGCTATTGTGGAAGCGGATCCATCGCAAACCACATCCGAGTTAGCTGCAGGCTGCGGTGTTAGTGATAAAACTGTTTTAATCCACTTGAAGCAAATTGGTAAGGTGAAAAAGCTTGAAAGGTGGGTACCTCACGAATTGAGTGAAGCAAATCAACAAACGCGCGTTGACTGCTGCGTTGCATTACTCAACCGGCACATAATGAAGGGATTTTAAATCGAATCATTACCTGTGATGAAAAGTGGATCCTGTACGATAATCGGAAGCGCTCATCGCAATGGCTGAACCCTGCCGAACCAGCCAAACCATGCCCCAAGCAAAAATTGACTCCAAAAAAGTTACTTGTGAGCGTTTGGTGGACTAGTGCTGGTGTCGTTCACTACAGCTTTCTTAAATCTGGCCAGACGATTACGGCAGATGTCTATTGTCAGCAACTGCAAACCATGATGGAAAAGCTAGCTGCTAAACAACCGAGGCTGGTTAATCGCTCTAGGCCACTGCTGCTTCATGATAACGCTAGACCACACACTGCACAACAGACGGCTACCAAATTAGAGGAGCTTCAATTGGAATGTCTAAGACATCCACCGTACTCTCCGGACCTTGCCCCAACATATTACCATTTTTTTCGAAATGGATAACTTCTTGCAAAGGAAAAAATTCAACTCCGATGGGGCAGTCCAAACCGCCTTCAAAGATTTTATTGATTCCCGTCCGAATGGTTTTTTTAGTAAAGGGATCGATGAACTACCTATGAGATGGCAAAAGTGCATATATAGCAATGGTACATACTTTGATTAAGTAAATATATTATAATAAAAAAAAATCGGCTTTATGTTCCTCCCATACTAAACGCCAATTTCATATGTAAGGACATAATATTTAAAATCAATCTATTATACATTAAATTATCAAAAATTAATACACAGTAGTACAACAATTTTATTTTTAAAAATACCAAAATCTTTAATTTACATCTGATAGCCTACTTCTTGATTTTGTACTTTTATTTTCAGCAATTGAAGAAACTCTCTCTGTTTCAACTGATGTCGGTTTTATGGTCAACAAGGTAGCGAATAATTTTTGTAAATAAGTTCCCCTGTAGATTCATAAGCTTTTATTTCTTTTTTTAAAACTAAAAATACATGGTTTAACCCATTCGAAAAGAATGTTTTTTGTTTAGAACTGCGTTCGTAAGACAACAAAATTGGATGAAATTATTTTGTTTACTCTTCCAGAATTATTACGAAACCCGGGATTCGATGCATCCCCGGGAATCCATTCCCGGGTCGACCCGGGCCAGAAATCCTAGTTCGCACCCTACACAGCGTCACACTCCAATGTAGTATAATCCTACCAAGATCTATGTAGTTTTGATAATCTCCCAAATTATACGAAATTGGCTTACAATTTATGATTTAAATGGGGCAATCAAATTGCGAGTACAACAGTTTTATTCATTTAGTGTGGATAATTGAATTTCATTTATCATCAGAAATTATCTTTTACGATCGTAACTACTGTTATATTATTTATTTTTCAGAATTTTTTCGACTTATTCAGAGGCCCTTTTATCATGAGTTATTTTTGTATTTGTTTTCGTTTTTTTTTACTTTTTCTCCTCACTTATTCTTCTGCTTTTTTCTTAATTCACTAATTTTTCTTCACTCGTCCTTCTTCTTCTTTCTTCTTTGCCCATTTTTCTATCTTACTTCTTCTTCATTTATTCTTCTTCATTCTTCTTCTACTTATATTTTCTTTCATTCCCTATACTCATTCTGTTTATTTTTTTTCTTCCTCAACTCAGTATTTTGAAATAAGCTGTAGGTACCTACTTATTTAGAATTTCTACGAAATAAATCAAAATAAAATATTTATTTCATAATATTCCTACAAACCTATATCAAAAGCAAAGTCAAGATAAACAAGATATGCGTGCGACCTATTATGACATACGGTGTAGAGACGCGGGCTGACACTGTACGCATCAAAGGACTTCTTAGAACATCTGAAATGAAAGTGCTGAGACCCATTACTGGAAAGAGTCTACGTGATCGTGTCCAAAATGCAGACATAAGGAAAACATGCAAAATAGAGGACATAGTACTATGGAGTAGAACCAAACGGAGATTCTGGAGGGATGCCGTAGCCAGAATGGACAGTAAAAGACTCGTGCATACAGCATGGAATGAAATCCCTTTTGGATGATTTGGCGCACATCGGGAAGACCACTGAAAAGATGGAGGGGTAGCTGGACATCGTCATTCTGGGAGGATTTGTAATTTTCTGTACAACAGATCTACAAAATGAAAAAGAAGAAGAACATTCCTATACAATAATTGAGATACAAGAATTAAATGTATCATTGTGTACAAATGTATAAATGTATATTCTATCAGATTATTTCGTTGTGTCGGTGTTTATGTCCGTAAACATATGCTATAAGCACGGTAAGTATTCATATCCTAATTCGATTGTCTTTCTTAAAGACTTGCACATGAAGTTGATAAGGTCCACGCTCTTTCGATAACTACCATCGGATATTTATTTAACGGATTCAAATGTGGCCGAATATCCGCTTTTGATGAACGCGTAGATTCATGCGAACATATTCTGTATTACGAGCTATTATTCTCAAGTGCAAAATAGAGTAACGTTGTCAAAGCTAGTTTGTTTGTCCTCATCTCAGCGAAAATGTATCGATTGTACGTGAAACGCGATAAGATCAATAATTTTGAATGGTCTCGCTGCCTGGCGTGCTTCAGGGGAATAAACAAAGGGGATAGTACGCCATAATTTTCTTTATTGTTCCCTTTACTCCCTTTTGTCATGGCTCGAACGACTCTCGGTCATGGCGTAGTATTTTTATGCGATTTACGACGCTGTGACACACGAGAAAAACTTTATACAAATTGCTCGTTTGTAAAGCCTCCATTCTTGTTTTGTGACATGGGCGACTATTAACATCCCTAATGATAAAGTCACTTGCATGCGCGAGTTATGAGGACAAATTCCAGTTTATTTCTTTGAATATTTTGGTAATTTTTTCTATGATACTGTCACGAATCGTGGCCGCGGGAGATAAATGAAAATATTGGAAATTAATTAACGATTAGTTATTTTATTAAATTGACACGTCACTGAACACGAAACTTTTCTTTAAATCACACAATTTATCACTCGACTACGAACCTTTTATTTTCGCTGGTAAAACATTATTCAACACTAGTTAGAACATTCCACACAATTCGCGCACATAGAAGTCCTACTTATGTATTTCGCCTCGGAATTCCACGACTCACCACACCGGTTATCGTCTGCGGCTCACTACGTACTCATCAAAATGTAAAAACAAACTCACGCGCTGCGGCTTAGACCTGCTATTTATATTTATAGCAAACGTTGGTTTTTCGAACCTCCTAGATTATTTTAAAGTTTAGGAGAAGATTCCGTCTGCCGAATGTTGTAGATAACATAGGGTGCTGTTGGCTATTATAGAAGGTACAAGAGGCTTCGATGTTATTGTAGTCATCGACGATTATAGTCATATTACGAAGGATTCAGTACGTTACCATTTCGTTACAATACTAATAAAATTGCTTAGTGAATCTTTTTAATCTGCTAGAAAATTATTTGTGAAATGATTTGAAAAGTAATAATAATATAACAGAGTACTAACTAACAAACCATCACGTCGTTTTCCAGCAAAGAAAGGATAGAACGCAACACTTATCTATCCTGGCACACCATTTTTGCGTCAACCACATTCATACATTTTCTCGTGCATGCTATTCGATTGTCAAAGTTTTTAACTACAAAATTTGGCATGGTTTTCGTGGACGCCCTTTTTCTTAGTTCCTTCAACACTAATTTTTATATAGATATATTTATTTACTTTTATATATTCATTAACATATTTTCATTAGCATTCTTTCCTCATTCATACGTTTTACATGACTTTAACTAATATTTAGCTGTATTTGAATTAAACCTTCAATTTAACAAATGTAGGAAAAGCAAAGGCAACGATATCTAAAATACTGAAATCAGATTTTATAGAAAACATAGCCATTAAAATTGATTTTGGAAGAAATAAATATATAAAATCTATAATTTAGTACATTTAAATAAGTTGTCTTCTGTGACTACATTCAAAACGTTTTTTTATTTTTGAATATTGCTGCCTTTGCTTTTATAACCCACATATGCAATAATTTTAACTCACATTGCTATTACATTATTTCATTAATATTCATTAATAATCATTAATTACCCACATTTTACCACTTTTAAAACGACATCACCAGTTCTAGATTTAAAAATAATCAGCGAAAATTTCAGAAAAGCTAAAAATTACTGCAGAGGTTAAAACAAAGCCTATTGTCTTGTTCCATTACAGGGCCTGAACTATTATTATTCAAACCTTTACAGCGACGGTGGTACGGGAATCTGCCCCTACAGAAATATACAGCCTTTAACTTTCTGCGCCCTGAACTATCATCGCGCAAAAAATTCCCAGCATTTTGCACAAAATGTACATAAATTATTCAACTTCCCGGGGATTTAATTTGATATTTCGCAGACGATATGACGGCTGTAGGTTGACGCTAATTACTCGGTACGCAAAAACATTCCTTCCAACCTAAATATAATTGCTTAATCTCTTAATTTTCCCTTAGCATTTTATTTGGCTCCGGTTTTCGAGCAAACGCGCGCGTACCGAAGAGAAATTCTAGCCGCGGTAGTGCCGTGGACTTACCGACGATGTTCAAACCAACATTTAATTGTAACCATTACCAAAACGATTCCAGCTGACTGAGAATGCGATAAAATAAAATAATGAAATCTATAGAAACTGAATGGGGTCGCTTTACTACTGAACATTTATTTTTGTATAAAGTTGAATATTGAGACCACTATACTCTTATGTCGACAACACGATTAAGAAGTAAAAAACAGAAGGTAAGTAGCTAGTAGCAAAAACTTCGGGGAAGTCATTCTCATTGAATTTTGAATAGAAATTATTCTTTACACTTTGGGTGAAATGTCCACAGTTACCTAGATAAGCGGCATCAAAGTTTGTAATTTTTTTCTATATATCTGACTTACTTTACGTAAAACGTTGGATTGTCCCTACAGTAACTTATATAGAATATAGAAAATTTATTCGCTTTGATACAAGTCAAATAAAATTATTAAAACCAAAAATTTGAAAAATATTATTTTTGCAAGGTTTTTGTAATTTAATTGAACTCGTATTGAAGCGAATGAAATTCAAATTTTTTTTCAAAGTTAATGTAGTGATAACTCAACGTTTAAATATTTAATATAAGTTAATGTTTTGATAATTAAACATATAAGTTACTGTAGAAAATATTATATAGAAATTTGATAATGTGTGGATGTTTTTAGGATGGAATTGGTGAACGTTGCATTGTACAAAGTGATCACTTAAACCGGTTCATACATACAGGTCATAAACCTTGGGCAACCCAATAAAAGACTTCCATACACGTTTCACGTATAAAAAGCTTCATCCCATTGAGACATCTATAATTGTGGGGTATAAAAGCAAAGGCAGAAATATCCAAAAAATTTAAAAAATGTTTTGAATGCAGTCACCGAGAATCACTAATTTAAATTGTACTGAGTTATAAATTATTAATTTATTTTATATTAATATTATATAATTATATTATTATATTAATAAGATTAAAATTTATGTATTCCCTTCCAAAATCATGTTTCCTATAAATTTTTAGGTTATATTTCCTATAAAATCTCGAATTCCGTACATCATAAATTAGAAATCCTCGATGACTGCATTAAATTTTTTTGGATATTACTGCCTTTGCTTAATACACCAATTTATATTAATTAATAATTATCCCTCTATGGACAAAATCTAGTAATTGTGTTCATCACTAACCTAGGATCCAAACACCACCGTTTATTTTCTAATGTATTATAACATAATAACCTTTAGTCTAAGAAAAAGAGTTTTAACGACAAAACTAACCAATTATTTCTTAAAGAAACTTGTTAGAGAGATATTTCGATGGAATTGGAATACAAATATACTAATTTTGTATTATTTCCCGAGAAACCTATAATAAAGACTAACGAACCGCAAAAAAAGTACATAAAATCGTTTGTTGTTTGAATTTTCTATGAATTAGGCGGATACACTTAGTTCACAACATAATAAAGGTTTTAATTCACATCTCGCTTGACAGAATATTTGAAATCTATTCTAATAACTGGCAACGATCCGTCTTCCGGAAAGGGGACATGAAAATGTTCCCATTTCCGTAGATGAGCAAATATATTAGAGTTCTGCCTTCAAGCGCAGACTTCTCGGCAAACCACGTCATCATCTTGAAGTTAATACGTTCCACAGTGAATAACGTAAAGGCTCTAGAATTTTTTAGATATAATATTACATTATAAATAGACTCTTATTCGCATAATTTTAAAACATTTAGATAATTTGCACATGACGCAAAATGAAAAGAAAAGTGACATTCTGACAATCAAACATAATAATATCGTTATCGGTTCATCTGTCCGTCAGGCGCGGTCGCTTCATACATGCTTTGGATGTTCCGCATCCCTTGTGTTCTAGAGTCAAAATGCCTTGGACTTTTTGTTTCTAGCCGAATACAACACTCCAGAAAATAAATTAGTACAGTATTTTAGAAAACAGTCGTAAGTCGTAATACACATTACGACAAGGCGTGCGTACGTAGCGACTCGAAATACATTCTCAACTTTGAACATCTACAAATCGCGTAAACACAGCCACCAGCAGCGACGGAATCTGTAACGATTCCGCATCCATACAGAGTTCAAAACATTAGACTTTTGCGCATGCGCATTCATTTCTGCTTGTCAGGATCTTCGGATAGTGTATACGTATTCGATATCAGCATCCACCATACAAAAATCGACGTTAACGCTTATTTGTCTAATGCACAGAATGGAATTCGGTCAGCATTCCAACGGAGTCACCCGAGGACAGCCCGAACATAGCCGAAGAGTCACGGCTGGGACTTGACACATACATATTACGAAATGAACGGATTGTTTTGAGGATGACGTATTTGAATACTTGAAATCTAATTATTGAAACATGTCGTTCAATTATCTGTTTAAATAATCATTTAAATAAAAAATGAATACAGAAAATAACATGGATTCTTCACCAACGTGTCCTAATACTGCAAACGAAAGTATTGAATTGTGTGAATGCATAATTGAATGGTTAATGCGTAAAAGTTTTGTATCTTTAGGTACATTTGGAAAAAAAACATATTCTAGATACTCCGAAGGACAACCCATTCCAATTTTGAACACAACGTCAGGAAATAAATCTGAGATATATTCTATGATTTGTGGTTTTGGTAGGAAACTTGGTATGAAAATAATGCTTAAGTTTGGAATATGCAAGGATTTAACGGTTTGAACAATCTTTTAAAAACTAGGAATGGACACAAGAGTGCTCTCAACAACATAATATTATCTTATCTTATTTTCCTCAATGAATAGGTCTAAAACGTGCAACCGAAGCACACTAGGCGAAAACTGACTTTCTTCCCTTGATATCATTTCTATAGAGAAAACACTCCTGCTGTTTTTAAAAGAGAAGACAAAATTTCACGACGATTTTATAAAGAAAGGGCGTCGAATCGAACTTAAGTTTAAGGAAATGAAAACTCGGGTAGGTATGTAATGGATTTTTTAAAATAGGTACGAGTGACGCATGAAATTTTGGATCGAAAATTGTTGATGAGTAGCTTAAACGATTTATAAAGCTCATTTGACAAACTATTTTTGTTACTAGTTGCATGGGCTAGTCTGTGGGCTATTATATATATATATATATATATATAATATATATATATATATACATATATATTTGATGGCAGATATAAACTTAGTATCCAGCATCCCTTCTATTAAAAGTCACCGACCGCCACTGCTGTCCGTCCATCTATCTGTCCGTAATTTCGCTATTCAGCTATAAAAACGAAATTAAACGGCCGGAGATGAGGCTTGAAACCCGGACCAACATACCCGAAGGCGGCAACGTTAGCGTTGTTGCTATCGCCGAGCCTGAATTACCCGTCAAAAATACAATGCTTATAGGACTACGCAAAGACGCGAACTATTTCATGTTCCGCTCAGCACAATCACCAGGGTTTAAAATAGTACCCCTTTTGACTGCCGGCAGGGGAAATATAAAAAAAAATGTTCAAATATTTTGATAAAAGTCGTTATTACTATTTCACGGGTGTCGGCTATAAATAAGTAAATACTTATTCTTTAGGAACCGACAAGTAAAAGTACCATCATTTTTGACGGGTTACAGCTAGAACGACACTTAAAACTTAAGCATCAATTCAGAAATGGCGGACCACTCAAGAATTGAAAGTCGTCGTTTCGACATTGATAGCGTAGAATTAATCCACATTTGGAAAAAAGGGAAGAATATAGATATCATTGTAAACTATTATCTGTTCTATTACGTCCCTCCTTCTGTGCTAATTAACCCCACCCCTACAGCCTTCCGACTCTACTCTCCTTCCCCCATTTCTCAACCCTAAGAAGTATTTATTTATTTACTTTTTATATAGGAAGGTACGTATTAATACAGTCGCCTTAAGGTTGAAAAAGACATGGAGAGGAGAGTGACTGCGGGAAATAGAATGAACGGTGCTTTGAATGCAATAATATATAGTAGGAATATGTATACAGAGGCAAAACTGGCGGTATATAATAGAATTCTGGTACCAACACTGATGTATGGAAGTGAAGTCTGATACTGCTTTTTATTACAGCATAATTATTAGAATTAAAAAAGGATCGCTCAGGTGGTTTGGGCATGCATGCATGGTTTGGGCATGCAATGAATGAGGAAAGAACGATAAAAAATATATACTGGAAGTGTTGACGGTGCCAGAAAGAGAGGGCGACCGCGGAAAACGTGGCACGACCAAATTAACCAGATACTGGAAGATGGATGGAAATCTCAACAACCGTCGAGCTTGCATGCGAAGATGGATGAATGTGTATGAGGCGAGAGTTGTGTGTCAGAACAGAAGATCGTAGCGCTCTATTCCATTTTTTAACGAGGGACATTTTAAAATGATCATTAAATTGGTTGAAAAATATACGCTTTCATACTTCTACGTGAGTTTAATAATAATTTTATATTTAAGTTTCGTAACAGAATCTCTCATCGATAGGTGAAGTATCAAAAATCGTCTTCAATAATCTCTCCAATTTTAAAACCAAATCCATTAATAATATAACATTAAACATGATAAATTATAGAAGTCTCACAGAGAAGTTTAATTAGGTGGTTAGGAAAAGTTTTTTTGTAGTATGTTTGAATTTTTTTTTGTAATTAGCTATTGTAACGATAATGGCCTATTCAAATAGACATTGCTGAAAAATTATACGAAAATATCTATCTGCTAAAGTTTATAATAAAGAGAAGCTTCACAAACCGTTAAATACTCTA
>JADDOH010009989.1:0-44054 GCA_016648135.1 Agrypnia vestita | reverse complement strand
TAAACGTTTTAAAAGAAAATATAAAAATTAACAAGGATGAAATTTTATTAATTAGAGGTATAGATTCCTCACAAGGAAATCCTAATAAAACTCTCGGTTATGTCTATTTAAAAATTAGTATAGCAAACGAGATAATTAATTATCCTTTTCACGTGGTAAAGAGTGATTTTCCAATTCCTTTTGACGGTATCATTGGTAACGATTTTCTGAAAAAAATTTAGGTGTAATGTAGACTATCGTAGTCGACATCTACTTATAAAGGATAAATCAATCCCAATGTTGTATCACAATGCTTATTCTGAATCACCGATCCAGGAAGCATACAATATGGATAGATCGTGTCGCCCATTGAACGTACCATATTTTTGTGAACAAAATAAAAATCACTCGAATTCCGAAACGATAGGAAATTATTTTTATGAGTCGAAGGAGACTCTATCACAATCACCTAATTGTGAAAATTTAAATACAATCAATGAAAATAATAAACGATCTGAAAAATCAATGGAAATAAAAAATAAAATTATTGTTGAGGAAGAAAATTCCAAATCAAAAGAAATTCAATCAAGATCGTCATATCAAAATATTAATAACTATAAAGTTAACAAAGAAATTATTAAAAATGAATCGAAAAATGATGATAATGAAAATAAATTCAATAATAATTCAAATAATGGTGAGTGTTGTGTACAAATTATTCCGCCGCGCACGGAGAAAATAATTAAAATTCACATATTAAACCACCAAATAAAGGAAGGAATTTGCCCTGATAAGGAATTATCAGAGAACGTCCATTTGTGTCCAAGTATTGTGAAAGTAAACAGTGACAATACTGCTTACACGTCAATATTGAATTCTAGTGATAAAGAAATTAAAATCGATAAAATTGAAACAATATTAGAACCAATGCCGGAGATAAGCAAAAGTGCAAATATACGAAGAATATCAAAGAATGATAACTTCAAAGCAAATAGATTAGAAATTCTACGGAATTCATTAATAATATCTCATCTAAATGAGATTGAAAAGAATTGTTTACTTGATATTTGAGAAGAATTTAATAATATATTTTATCTAGAAGGTGATACCTTAACTTCAACTGATGTGGTCATGCACGAAATTCCAACGACCTCGTCTAATCCAATAAACGTTAAATCTTATAGATATCCTTACGTTTTAAAAGAGGAAGTTGATAAGCAAGTAGAAAAACTTTTAAAAGAAGACATTATAATTCCATCTTCATCCCCTTGGAATTCTCCAGTGTGGGTTGTCCCAAAGAAAACTGATGCATCTGGTAAAAAGAAATGGAGAATGGTGATCGACTATAGAAAACTTAATGAAATAACGATAGGAGATTCGTATCCCTTACCACAAATTTCCGAAATATTAGAACAATTAGGCAATTCTAAATATTTTACAACTTTAGACCTTACATCGGGTTTTCACCAAATTAAAATGCACCCCAAAGATTCTGATAAAACTGCATTTAGCGTACCTAGTGGTCACTATCAGTTCACGAGAATGCCCTTTGGCCTTCGTAGAGCTCCTTCAAGTTTCCAAAGATTAATGGATAACGTACTATCTGGAATAAAAAATTATAGATGTTTTGTATATTTAGATGACATAGTGATTCATGCCGACTCATTAGAAACTCATAATAAAAGATTAAGAGAAGTATTCGAAAGACTCTCAAAATTCAATTTAAAAATCCAGCCAGATAAGTGCGAATTTCTTCGTCCAGAAGTAATTTATCTAGGACACTCTATTACGAGCAAAGGAGTAAAACCAGATCCCAAAAAGGTAGAAGCATTAGTAAAATATCCTGTTCCCAAAACAGCAAAAGATATTAAATCATTTCTAGGAATTGTGTCGTATTACCGGAAATTCATTCCATCATGTAGTAAAATAATGCAACCATTAACAAAATTATTAAAAAAGGATTGTGAATTTCAATGGACTAGTGCTCAACAGGATGCTTTTGAAAAACTAAAAAATATCCTTACCGTTGAACCAATTTTGAAATTTCCAGAGTTTAGTCAAGAATTTCTGCTAACTACAGACGCGAGTAATTTTGCTATTGGAAGTGTCCTTTCACAAGGAACACCTCCAAATGATTTACCTATTGCATACGCAAGTCGAACATTAAATCACGCAGAAACTAATTATTCCACCATTGAAAGAGAATTATTAGGAATCGTATGGAGTATTAAACATTTTCGACATTACCTTTATGGTAGGAAATTTACTATACTCACAGATCATCGTCCTTTAGTTTGGTTATTCAATGTTAAAGATCCAGGATCACGCTTAGTTAGATGGCGTCTAGCTCTTGAAGAGTACGATTATACTTTAGTATACAAACCAGGAAAAGCAAATACGAATGCTGATACATTAAGCAGAATAAAAATTGATGAAGAAAACAAACCTTCTACCTCGCAAGAAGATAATATTAAATATATTAATAATATAAAATCGAACGTCGAATCATATTCAGATTTCTTAGAAAAATATCAATCTACAGTTATAATCAATAACAATATTGAAGAAATAAATGATAAATTAAATACTTCAGGAAGTTTTGTAATTTGCTTAGGAGCAGATAAAGAATTTCAAACGGATATCCAAAAGGAAATTAAGGAGAAATTTAAAGCTCATATCGAAGTAATAGATAAAAAAGTAATCAAAGTAACTGATGTTGTAGAATTCCGCGAAAGTAACCAAAATATATATTATCTTATAAATAAACAAAATTATTGGAATAATGGAGAATATGAAAATTTATATGTAAATTTAGTTAAATTAAGAAATATGTTATTTATAGGAAATATTCAAGAAATAAATATGCCTAATCTTATTGATAGATATGATAAGTTAAAATGGTACAAAATACGTGCTATGTTAAGATATGTATTTAAAACCTCTAAAGTTAATGTTAAAATATATCACGATAAAATAATAACCCCTAAAGCAGAAGAAATTATAACAATTTTAACCGAAAATCATTCGAATCCATCATCAGGTCATTCGGGATTTTTCCGAACTTATAATCGTATTAAAGAAAAATACAATTGGCCCAATATGAAAAAGGAAATTAAGAAGTTTGTCGCACAATGTGAATCATGTCAAAAAAATAAATTAGTGCGCAAGAAAAATAAAGAAGCTATGGAAATTACCACTACATCAACGAAACCTTTTCAAAAGATAGCATTAGATATTGTAGGTCCCCTTACTTTAACTTCATCAGGAAATAAATATATATTAACTCTCCAAGACGATTTATAGAAATTTTCACAAGCTTATGCTTTACCAAATCATGAAGCCATTACAGTTGCTAAAACCTTAACGCAAAATTTTATATGTAAATTTGGTATTCCTGAATCTATTTTGACAGACCAAGGTACCGACTTTACGTCAAATTTAATGAAAG
The DNA here is from genome assembly GCA_016648135.1 of Agrypnia vestita. Classification (NCBI taxonomy): domain Eukaryota; kingdom Metazoa; phylum Arthropoda; class Insecta; order Trichoptera; family Phryganeidae; genus Agrypnia; species Agrypnia vestita. The sequence goes on along the minus strand of JADDOH010009989.1, from coordinate 40,627 downwards.
AAATAGCTAAATTATTTAAAATTAAACAACTGCAAAGTACAAGTTTTCACCCTCAAACTAATGGAGCTTTGGAACGTAGTCACCAGACACTTGCCGACTACCTAAAGCACTATGTAAACCAAGATCAACTTGATTGGGATGAATGGATAGATTTTGCTATGTTCTCGTACAATACAGCTGTACATACGACAACTAAAATATCTCCATATGAATTGATATTTGGAAACAAAGCAACGCTTCCATCTTCATTAATAAAAGAACCAGAATTTAAATATACATATGAAAATTATGTTGATGAACTTAGACTTAAATTACAATCCAGTCAGAAAATTGCTAGAGAAAATTGCATAAAAAATAAAGAAATAAACAAAAAATATTACGATAGAAATATAAAAATTGATAAATATAAAATCGGAGACTTAGTATATTTAAATAATGAGATTTTTAAACCCGGAAAATCGAGAAAACTTACTAGCCGATATACTGGACCCTTTGAAGTAGTTAAAATAATTTCCCCCGTAAATTATATAATTAAAATAAAAAATAAAAATGTAACCGTACATGCAAATAGACTTAAGCGCTATATATGTCATATTAATAATTAAAAAAAAATTTCAGATTATTTGGCTCAATCCAGCTTGCATTGGCAACCAACTACAACATTACTAAATTGAGTAATTCAGCAGGAATATATTTCGAATCCTTCAAGACGTGTCATTTTTATGAAAGTTATTGGAATTTAGTAACGTATGTAGACTTAAATCAAATCAAGGAAAAGTTAGACTTTGTACAAAACACTTATCTTAGAACTAAAGATGTTTGTAATAATGAATTATATAGAAATTTTACACTTTGTGATACTTCACTAAAAATATTAGATCAATTAATCCCTATTTTAAAACAACAGGATCAAACATTAAAAACTTTAAGTGGACATGAAAATAGAGTTAAAAGAGCTTGGTTTAATATGATTGGAACAACATTTAAGACAATTTTTGGAACTCTTGACCAAGACGACGCGGATTATTATGAGAACGCAATAAATAATCTTTCCAAAGACGATAAAGAATTATTGACTATTGTCAAGGATCAAACTAATATAATTAAATCAACCATTACTAATTTTAATAATACAATCACCAATATCGCGAGAAACGAAAAAATATTTAATGATAATTTTGATCGATTAACTAAAAGACATTAAAAATCATATGTTCAATTTAGAACTAAAACAAGATATAGAAGAACATTTAGCCCTGTTAACCTTACTAACAACAGAAGTACAAAAGGAATATTCAACACTCATAAATTCTATATTATTCGCTAAAAGTAATGCATTGCATCCTTCTATTATTTCACCTGAACAATATGTTTATCAATTAAGCAAAACAATATCCTTATTGCCAGCTTTTACTACATACCCATATTCAGTAGAACTCAAAAATGTGCATAAATTATTAGATTTAATTACCTTAAAATGTTTCTCTTTAAATAACAAAATTGTATTTGTCATATCAAACCCTTTAATAAATTATATTAAATATCATGTGTACAAGGTAATCCCTACACCTGTATTAAGAAGAGATAACTCTTACATATTTATTTTGCCATCATCTAATTACTTAGCTATTTCCGAAAATAAACTTACTTATGTAACCATAGATAACTTTGATGATTGCAAGCATTTAGATCAGAATGAACTAATTTGTTACACTAAAAATCCTTTTTATTCACTTCAGATTAGACCCAATTGTGAAACTGAAATTTTATATAAAACTGAATTCATACCTGATAATTGTAATACTAGAATTATGAAATCAATCAATGAAATTTGGTACAAGTTAGATAACAATAAATGGCTATTTGTATTACCCAAGCCAACAGTGATAACAATAATGTGTAAAAACAGTAATCAAAATGTACCCGACGAAATTAAAATCGATTCCACAGGAATTCTAATTACTAGACAATTTTGTAAAGTTTACACAGCAAATACTATCCTTGTTTCTGTAGATAGTAATTTTGAAAGTTCTTTTAATTCAATTATACCGACATTTGATATTGTCAATGACGACTGTTGTAAACATAAAGTAATTGATAACTCGACTCTAATCATGATGCATTCCCATTCAACTACTCTTGATAGAGAACAATTATTAATGGCTAGTCATAAATTAGACCAATTCAACAAATTTGAAATAAAAGATGAAAGTGTCATTCAAAAAGTCTTAAATAATAATTATTTTGTTTATTGTGTATTAACATTTGCAAAATTTTTAGCCTTGTTTATTTTATATAAAATTTATAAGAAAATTCGTTCGAAGGTAAAACCCGAACCAAAGAATTGTTGTGCCATGATAACCAACTGTTTAACATTGAATATAAATAAAAAATCTCATAAAGAAAATATTTCTGTAGAATTAGCTGACGATTCTATAGAGAATGTTCCATTGAGAAGAAGTCCTAGATTAGCTTCAATAAAGGACAATGTATAAAAATATTATCTCATAAGTATTAAGTGTGAAGAATAAAATTTTATAAAATTGTATACCTATATAAGAATTGTAAAATTATGAAATTTTGTGAATATATAATATCATATTTTATTGTATCAAGACGTGAACTTACTTCCTGATAGCATTGTGAATATTGTTTTTTTTCAAAATCTATGTCATTTAAAGATTTCCCTATATTTTTGATCTAAGGGTGATGGTGTAATGTACCTATACCAACCATTATATAAATCAACATTGTATAGGAATGATAAACATGGAATAAACATTTTAGTTTTGTAAACAGAAATGTAAATTCAAATATTAATATCAATTAGAGTCCCTACAACGACCCCGGTCTTATCATAAAGTAACTTTGACCCGGAGCCGCCCGATGTTCCATACTTATCATCCTAATTGTTTGGATTAGAATCCCATATAAGCAGAGTCTTGTCTCTAACTAGATGCATTATTGATCAGTCTTCACATAGATTCAGTAGAAGTAGATTGACTACGGGAGTGTTCACATCAATGTAATTGTGCTTTTATTAATTGTTGTAATTAATCCAAAATAAAAAGTAATCTCAACCATCGTGTTAGAGTATTATTTCTGTTAAATAAGACCCTTTGGAAGAGACGGAAGAGGGTCGTTTACAAAACCCTGAAAAATTTCCAATTGGAATCCGGAGGTTTTTATTATTTTATTTCACTTGTATTAAAAGAAATGAATTTTTCATATTCGATATAAGTTCCGGTAATTATGGCCCAACGTTTTACAAAAAAAAAGTCAGAAATATTGAAAATAAATGCAAACTTTGATGTCGGATATCTCAATAACTATTGACATTAGGTCATAATAGCTTGAACATTTTCGACTCATAATCAAGGCAGGAATATAGTACTGCGAGGTTATTAATGTTTTCCAAATAACCCTGTGTAATATTATACGTATATAAATAATGGGAGGATAGTGTATTTGCCAGAGATCGCTGTGTTTTACGTAGGATCCTAAAGAGTAACTTCGCAAAATTTTGGATGGATGGCTTTCAATATAAAACCTGTTTAAATCTGGTGAGGGGCGGAGTACCCGGACGGGGAGGACGGTGTCTATGTTTTGCGCAGTGTCCTAGTGAGTAGTTATGCAAAATTTGAATATGATCGGTGCAGAATTTTATGACATTCAGTTTTCTATAAATCTGCTTTACTGATAAATTATTCTAATCTGATCCCGCTCCATTCGATGCTTTAGCTTATTTAAGCAGTAGACTTTTCACAAAAAATACATACGGATTTTCTCAAATCTGTCCACGAACCGTGACCAAGAGAACCGATTTGGATTTAATCTTGGATTACTTCATTGTTACGTAGGTATCGGACCAGTACGTTGTATTTATTGCAGACGCGCAGGAGTTCTGCATGATGGAGGCGGAAAATTACCTCCTCGGGTAACAGTCCGGTGGGCCGACCACTTCACCGGCAGGCAACGTCGACTGTCCTGCATATGTAAATAATGGGAGGAGAGTGTGATTGCCAGAGATCGCAAAGTTACTCTTTAGGATCGCAGGATCCTAAAGAGTAACATTGCAAAATTTTAGATGGATGGCTTTCAATATAAAAGCTATTTAAATCGCGGGGAGGGGCGGAGTTCCCAGACGGGGAGGACGATGTCTATGTTTTGCGCAGCGTCCTAGTAAGTAGTTATGCAAAATTTGGGTACGATCGGTTCAGAATTTCATAAAGAATCGACGGACATTCAACTATTAAATAGACTAAAATTCCGTGTCCCCTGTAGATCTCGTAGACACAACCCAGTCTTTCACATTAATTTTACCTCATCCAACTATCGTCGTAATTCATATTTCTTGAGGGTATGCGATGCATTCAATAAACTGATAAGATTATTGGATATTGATCTGTCCGAGTGCAGCCACACAAGTTTAAGAAAAATTTCGAGTGCTGAATTTTTTTCTACTTAGTAATAAAGTCTCTTTTTCTCTTGTTCATTCTTTTTGTATTATATTCAACATGCCTATGTTTTACTGCTAACAATTAAGTCTCTTTTTCTTTTGTTTAATTTTTTTATTCTTTCTTGTTATGTAATTTTTAACATGCCTTAGTTTAATTCATAAATATTTATCATTACTGACATATTTCTAAATATGGAGACCTGTAATTGGCCATCTATATTGTATCAATGTTTTCTGTGCTTCTTTGTTGTGCTGTTGGTCTTCCATGAATATTAAATAAATAAATAAATAGAATCCCACGACAAAAGTCACGTCTGGTGGTGCTGATCTTCTGACATCTCGCGAAAGGATGCGGAGTGGAGAATCGACCCGTTAGTGCCAGACCCAATAGTTTGCATTGGTGTCACTGGTGTCCATATGGACACAAAATGATTGCTGCCGATTTCGGTCGCGTTTTGCGCAATTTCTAAGAAAACGTTCATGTCATCTGCGTGAGTCGGTCGAGTGTAGTATGCAGCTCGATTCAAAAGTTCTTTCAGGGCTCTGGACGATTTAGTGACTATTTATATTACAGGCTGGATCGAATAACGATATTTTTTTTATGGCATAGTCATAAGCTTGTAAAGTTTGCCATTGAATAATCAGAACTGATGTTTGTGAATTTTTATTATGTAATTAATCCCAACAATAACTTCATTGTCTGTCATCTCGTAACATCATGTAACGAACGTAATTTCATTTTTAATTTTTTCTTTATTTATTTTTTATTTATACATTTAATAATTTATTAAAAAAAATTTTTTTTTTAAGACCCGGCGCGTGACTTTTCATTTAAGAAATGCATTCGAATTAGTATTTTTAAGCCGTGTGTACACGCACATTGTTTCGTTATGTTGGTGTTTACGAGTTTTTATCATTTTAATTGAGTTGTATTGAAGCCATTGAATTTTTCATAATCGATTAAAGTTACTGTAATGATAGTTCAACTTTTTGCAAAAAGTAAATCGGAAATATTGAAAAAAAGTCAGATTTTTTTGCAAATTTGCTAAAATTGTCTCATAGCTAGCAACAAAAAAAATACAGGTAGATTCCTGCCTTGATAATGAGTCGAAAATGTTCGAGCAACCGTGACCTGATGTATTTTTTTTCAATATTTCTGACTTATTTTTTGCAAAAAGTTGATGAAATCTATTTTCAATTTTCGCAAGGTTTTTTCAAATCATTTTATTCGACTTGTATTAAAGCGAATGAGTTTTTCGTTATCGATATAAGTTACTGTAATGATAATTAAACTTTTTGCAAAAAAATAAGTCAGAAATATTGAAAATAATAATAAAAAATGCAAATTTTGATGTTGCATATCTCCATAACTATTGACATTAGGTCATGGTTGCGTGAACACTTTCAACTCACGATCAAGGCAGGAATCCACCTGTAAAGTTTTTGCAACTAGCTCTGAGTCACCCTGTATATGTGAGGAAATACAGGAGAAAGTAAAGCCGAAAAGAATATGAATAAAAGAGGTGAGACAGTTTATAAAAAAACCAATGTCACTACCCTGATGAAGTCTAGCGAGGACACCCAATATTACCTATAAGAAAATTTTATTGGAAAAATATTCAGCAGTTTTTGAGATATGGTGAATATACGAAAATGCTTTATTTTTCACGAAACACCGATTTTTTACTACTTCCCATTCAAAAGGTTTTTTTTTTCATTCTTTTTAGCAAAATATCTATAAAATATAGCAAAGTAGCAGAAATGTAACACTTGGTAAATTACATATCCCTGTGATACATACCACAACTGCTCAGCATCACTACACATTCAGAGGGGTGAAATGGTTCAATGAATTGCCTGTTGAATTGAGGACTGAGGATAATTATGAGGCATTTAAAAAAACGTGAAAAAATACCTTCATAAATAATTAAATTTTTTATTTTATTATATATGTACCTATTACTTACTTATTACTTTACTTATTGCTTACTTATTATTATATATGTGTACCTATTATTTACTAATTATAACTAAATTATCTGTTCACATAAAATGATGAATATGTACATTTTATCATTTTATTATCTGTAAATGTAAAATGTAAAGATACTCCTTTTCTACACACGAGTCTGTCACTCATGTAGAAGAGAAAAATCCAACATGTAACTAGCTCTATTTTGTAAAAAAAAAATCTTGTATTTTTAGTAAACTTTAGTCTAGAATCCATCATGGTTCCCGAATTCTTCGTTTCAGTAATTATTTTTAAGACTCACATTTTGTGATAATTGCTGGTGTATACTTTTGTTTCAAATGTTCATACATTTAGTTTTGTTTAGATTTAATTTTAGTTTATTACTTTTCAGTTATATTGGGTTTCTTCAACGTAAAGTAATCAAAATAAAGCATTGTTTTGAATTCATTTCAAATCAATAAATCGACTTACGATAAAATATGAATTACTCGTCCGTTTGTATTTGCATGACGCCTGAAGTATTTCGATTCTTGGTTGATTTTTTTGCATAACTGAGTTTGGCATCTGTGATGAATAACATTTTTAACACATGTAAATTGTGAAGCTATTTACGCTGATTTATGTTGTTTTCATACCAATTGGTTGTTAACATGTTTTTATAATTATGAATATTAAAAAAATAATAAATATCGAGTAATTAAAATGCTACACCCACTTGTTAACGCTTATGACAGACGACATCTCGCGTATATTCAAAAATCTTCTACTCTTTCGTGCTTGATACAAAGTGTTGTTGTTTTTGACCGTCTTGACACTTTGTTTCTTCCAATTAGGCATGTTCTAAATATGATTTATAAATAGTAATTTACCGTTTCAAAGATGACGCGACACTACCTCGCGATGAATTATATTCTCGGTCTCAATAAACAAAGCTGTTTTTGTCTTACTTAAATAAGAGTTTTAAAAATCCTTTCCGGCACTGGTCGTAAAAATTAGATAACTGTATATAAGTTTCTTTAGACTTTATTATTTAGATCCAATTTGTCGATAACGCCTTATAATAATATAAAAATAAAAGTGTACGTCCTACGTAGATGCGACGATTTAAGGGAAGGATGAAAGTTTGTGTGGTGTGGTAGGTATTTGAGCTATTTTGTAACCTACATACCTTATCTTATGGGATCTACCATCGAACACTGTGGGCCGATTCGTGTGAGAGAAATGATTGATCAAAAGATGTAGGAGAATAATAAGACCATTTGTACTAACATTTATCCCACTGTTTATTCACTGCTATAACATTATTCTAAGTTTGTATTTATTACACAATTTCGGTTGACAAGGGCCTGGTTCGGAATGGCCTGGTTCCTTACGACTGCGAACGACGAAGCTATTTATATGGGAAACATATGTGCGTGTCTCTATGAGACTTCTATAATTTATCTTAATTAATAATTATTCATTTGAAGACTCAATCCAGTAACTGTGTTTATAGAACATACCTACATATAAAAATATTGTAAAAATTTTTTTGATCAAACCTCACAAAGCGAATCTTCCGAGATAGCTGCTTGGCAGCCATACAATCTTTTAACCAAAAGTGCTCCTCAAAATACAACAAATTAAATACATCACAAAAAAATAGGCATCGAAAATGAGAATAATCAACCTATATAAGTGAACATCTTACAGTCGGGCAACGATACATACTGACGGTGACTAAAAAGTTTGCAATCCAAAATTTAAATATGTCTGGATGCGAAATGGTCGCTGTTGCACAAGAAATATTCATTCAGGCATATTCAAGCCTTGGATTATACAAATGACGAACAACTAAATAATAAATATGTCAGCAAAAATTACGAGATACATCAACCGTCATGACCTCCTTGTGTGATTCGTACCTTGCGCATTCTAATCTTGTTACAGTGTGGTCGTCTGAAATGATATTAATTAAACTGCACGTTGACTAAAACAAAACTAGCTACCTCTAAGATTGACTGCCCAGCATTGCTGCAGCGCATCTCCCTGAGAGTACCAGAAAGATCCACTAGATCGGTCGAGACCCTGAGCCTTTCACACTGTAAAACCAACTCCCGACAAAACTCTTTTATATATAGCTCATCTGATTTGTTCAACACTATATTCAGCGACTTGGATCTCTTAAATTCATCCATCCATGAATTTAAAACTCTAAAAGTTTTAAATTATATATATTCAACTCAGTCATAAAACTTTTTTTTTTCTTTTTTAATCCATCTTCTTTCTTTTGTCCAGACTACATATATGTAACTTTTATCTTGTATCTTTCTTTAATTCGTCTTTTTTCTTTTGTCCAGACCTCATATATGTATATGCAGATGTATTTATCAGATATCTTTATGCTATATATCTTTTGCACTTCTTTTTCTTTTTATCTCTTCCCCTTTTTACTAAGTAGATGTGTCCTTTCCTATCCATTTCTGATTCCCCTTTTACCTTTAATTCTTTGACTTTTATAGTTTGTTCGTAAATTAAAAATTTCACTTTTTTTATATAACTAAAGTTATTGTTGCTATATGTTAACTCTTAAAAGACTGTGCTAAAAAAAAAAACTTTGGGGACGGTGGAGTAACACAGCGTTACCTGATTAAAAATCGGCATAGTTTTTAATATGTGATAAAATATATATAAATACGATACAGATAAGACTTTTAAAAGGTCCCTTTATATAATTATGTAAGGTAAACATACATATTTGCATTATTTTAGTAAATTATTATAAAATTATGGCAAATCGACTTTGCGTGCGCTTCCGCCGATGTTTCATTGGCAACTCAATACAACGAAGCGGTCGCCAGCTCGCTTCAGTCGCCTGCACTTTGTCTTTGTCTAACACATGTTACCCGACTCTACCGTACTCTTTCTATATTGTTTTTGCTTTCGCCGAAACCCAAGCAACCGCCATCTCTGTCCTACATGAAATGTATGGTATTGTCGTGCTCTTTCTTGCTCGATTTAACTGCGATGTACAATATTCTGCTCTCTCTTACACACTGGCCGAAAATACGAGAGTAATGAATAAATATTTTTTAATTAAAAAATCCGTACATTCCTAACAGTTTAATTTTGGAGTGAAAATATCTATTCGATGATTACAAAAAATGTGACGTTTCAGTTTTCGCAAATAAGGTAGATATTTCATATTTTGTATGACAGGTAGACCTACGTTACTTCACCGACACACAGGAGTTAATATATAACATGTCAACTCTGTGGAAACTTGTAAGATGGTCTCTATACTATGTAATAATCATGTGTAATCTGATTTTTATATGTAGGTACTGTTAGTTTCCCATGATTAAAAAAAAAAAAAAAATGTAATATATTGTAATAACGTGATCATAGATTTCGGAGAAATTTACACATGATTAAAATCATTCGTAATATGTCACTGTGGAACAAAACTATTGAAACCTCTGGTACCGTCAACTACATTCTGGAACATACTACCCCACTCTGGATCATTCGCAACAGTCGAGGAACGTATAGAACAGTGATTGGGTACCCACTACTTTCTTAGGACCGTTTTATGAGCTTACGCTGACATATCGGTCCTTCTCATGCGTCGCCTGGTTGACAGTTTTTTACTCTAAAAGGTATCTCCATGCAGGACCGCGGACCGATGTTCCGCGGGAAACCCGTTTGCACGTCACGGGTCTAAATCGTGCAATCCGAGATGATGAATATGTTTTCATAATTGAGCCCTTGCCCGGAATAACGTTGTATCCAACAATACTCTCATTTCGAGAAAAAGTGAAAAAATGAAACCAGTTATAATTTATTACATTTTATATTTTAAATATAACAAATATATAATTCTTAACTAATCTCAGTATAAAATAGGGAAAAAAGGCAATTAAATTTGAATCTATTGTAAAAAAACATGCTGAATCGGTGGAAAAACGTTGTATAAGAAATATTCACAAACAACGTTATTCCGCAAAACGTTTTTTATTTATTCTGCTTTACTTAATAATGATTTTTAAAAGCAGTATGCTCATCTAACATGAATTCACAAATGTCATCGAGGTCCCTGAGCTTAGCAGCCTTATTGGCAGTGGATTGGAATTCATTAAAGTTAGTTCCAAGCCCCCTAACTGCATGATTTTTTCCATACGTTAGCTTATCTTCCCCTTGTTCCACAAAGAGTTAGTAGAAGGCTATAGGAGGTCCATGATTCTAATTCTTTGTGGAAAATTCTAGCTCTGATTGTGATGGAATCATCAGTAGGTAAAGAGCTTTTACGGAACGATAAGTCTCTCGTACATACTATTACCTATCTCCGTCTGTTTGCTGAATATGGCGTCGGACATTCAATTTCTCATGATTACTTTTTTTATTGTAATTCAGTAACCTGACTTTTGATTGAATATTTATATTGATATAAAAATGGTGAAAACATCCCGGATTTAAACATTTTTGGCTCAAATTCGACCCAACGAAAAAGAACGAGGAATTAAACAAACTTTTTGTATCGGTATTATTTTAAGTTACGATATAAAGAGCACTATAATGCCAGCATTATTATCAAAAATAATGCCAGCATTATTATCAAAAATAATGCCAGCATTATTATCAAAAATCATTTCAAATATCAATATGGATAAATCAATTGAGTAAAATTGGTTAACGTTCGACAAAATAATATTGTCACATACGAAATTACAATATCAATCAGAACCGCCAAATCGTATACAACGTTATTCCACAAACATGTTCCGGCGGGTCAATTGCAGGTTTGATAATATTTTTTCTGGATAAACACTCCTTTCCTGCATCCTTCAACTTATTGGCTTTGATATCTTTCCAGTTTAAAACATAAGATGTTCGTATTCTCCCTTTATTCATGTGAATTAAACCACGCTCCACGATATTGACGCGCGGCGACGCCATTTTGGGAAACAATGTACAACGTTCTTCCACAAACCAATAACTTTAAAATGCAGCCAGAAGCCTAAATATTTTTTTCTTGACATATTATCTACCTTAAACGATGCATAATAACATACCCAACATAACTGCATCAATAACTCAAAATTGACAATTGTGTTGGATACAACGTTATTCCGGGCAAGGGCTCAATTATCAAATCAAACAAACCTAAAAACAAACCTTTCAAATCGAACGTCTAGAACAGTCACGAAGCGACTGAAAAAGAGCGAGAAAAAACTACAAACCTCTGGAATGTCGCCATTTAAATAGTTAAAATGTATTTCGACTTTTCTACTGGTGCGAGGTTAGCATCAAATAAAATAAAATAAAATACGAGGTGTAAATTTTTTCACTTTTTTATAATAGATTTTTTTTTTGATATTCAGCGGGAATGAATGGTTTGAAAATGTATGTGGAGTCTATTAAATTTTTAATTGATTTTTTTATAATTTTTAATTAATTTTTTATGGAGGTTGAACTGTTGAATAATATTCTGAACTACGCTGCTCATTAAAGCTACTGAGACTGGGCGTTATTTGGAGCAGCGAGTGGAGGCGCGTGCACCGTTGGGTGATTCGCGCTCTCGCCGTGGAAGCCTCGGGAAACGGCCGAGGTAATAATAATTCACGAATTTTCCGCATTGTTGCTCTCCGAATTCGGATTTGTTTACCTGCCACGCTTGCGTAGGCTTTCGTGAAGTTTCCGGACATGCCTTTAGATGCTGTGACGGATAATCTTCTGTCGCGGACGCGGACGCCGCTCGATTCTCCAGTTTCTCCTTGCACTCGGTGTGGGAGGAGATTAACGAGAAACGTGGCTGTAGGCTTATCTTTAATAGTATCTGAACGACAATAGATGAAATTGATGTAAGTAAATCTTTTATTTCTTCAGAAATCTTGCAACGTATTATATAAGCGTTTTTAACACGTCAACATGACATGTTTTTACCATATATAAATACCGAATTTGTGGTGAAGAAAATCCAAAAAAAGTGTCCTTACTTGGAAGAATAAGAAGACATATAAATAAAAATACAAGTTTATTAATATACAATACTATGATTCTCCCGCACATTGATTATTATTCCAGTATATTATTCATAAGCAACGAAGGAATGCTAAAGAAACTACAAATAGTACAAAACAGAGCGATGCGCATAATACTGAAGTGTAATAGGAGAACTAAAATAACAAAAATGTTGAATGCCCTAGGACTGGAAACTGTAAATCAAAGAATAATATATAATGAATGGTCCAAATATTAGGTCCTTACATATGAAATTGGCGTTTAGTGTGGGAGGAACATAAAGCCGATTTTTTTTATTATAATATATTTATTTAATCAAAGTATGTACCATTGCTATCTATGCACTTTTGCCATCTCATAGGTAGTTCATCGATCCCTTTACTAAAAAAACTATTCGGACGGGAATCAATAAAATCTTTGAAGGCGGTTTGGACTGCCCCATCGGAGTTGAATTTTTTCCTTTGCAAGAAGTTATCCAAATTTCGAAAAAAAATGGTAATCTGTTGGGGCAAGGTCCGGAGAGTACGGTGGATGTCTTAGACATTCCAATTGAAGCTCCTCTAATTTGGTAGCCGTCTGTTGTGCAGTGTGTGGTCTAGCGTTATCATGAAGCAGCAGTGGCCTAGAGCGATTAACCAGCTCGGTTGTTTAGCAGCTAGCTTTTCCATCATGGTTTGCAGTTGCTGACAATAGACATCTGCCGTAATCGTCTGGCCAGATTTAAGAAAGCTGTAGTGAACGACACCAGCACTAGTCCACCAAATGCTCACAAGTAACTTTTTTGGAGTCAATTTTCGCTTGGAGCACGGTTTGGCTGGTTCGGCAGGGTTCAGCCATTGCGATGAGCACTTCCGATTATCGTACAGGATCCACTTTTCATCACAGGTAATGATTCGATTTAAAATCCATTCATTATTGTGCCGGTTGAGTAATGCAACGCAGCAGTCAACGCGCGTTTGTTGATTTGCTTCACTCAATTCGTGAGGTACCCACCTTTCAAGCTTTTTCACCTTACCAATTTGCTTCAAGTGGATTAAAACAGTTTTATCACTAACACCGCAGCCTGCAGCTAACTCGGATGTGGTTTGCGATGGATCCGCTTCCACAATAGCCTTCAATTCTTCATTATCAACTTTGGTCTCCGGCCGTCCACGGGGCTTGTTCTGCAGGTCGAAATTTCCAGAACGAAAACGTTGGAACCAAAAACGCACTGTGTTTTCTTTTGCGGCACCGTCGCCATACACATCATTAATCCTTCGAGCCGTTTCTGCAGCACTGGTGCCACGGTGGAACTCGTACTCGTAAATAACGCGATATTTCAAGTTTTTCATTTTTTAAACTGAGTGACGCAAAGAAAAAAACAATTGAGGAAAAAACAAATGAATTATAATTTTCAAAACACAAATACATGAGTAAATAGCTGTATAAATTTGGATTTGGAATTCCTAACCAAAGAGAAGATATTTGAGATCAAATTTGCCAGTACGGCAAAACGCCAATTTCATATGTAAGGACCTAATATTTAAAATTAAACATGGATTAGTACCCAAATACTTTGATGACAGGATGAAGATGAATAAGGATTTTCATTCCTACAATACAAGAGGAAGCGACAACATAAGACTACCAAAGAAAAAGAAAAACACCCCGCAAAATTGTATGATGTATAAAGGTATAAAAATCGCCTGCCAAAGGGAATTCAAAACATGGAGAATATAAGGAGGTTTAAACTGAAGTGCAAAAATTATATTATAAAAACTTTTAAATGATTAGATGGAATGCAACATGTCCAAGAGAAATCATGTATTAGCCCACACAACATTATATGTGAAACTAAATTATTAAGATAAATAAATAAACAAATAAATATATTTCGGCCGTCAAGCTATGAGAACAACGCCTCTAGTGTAGCGTCTTGGTAGCGTTAGCGGCGGACATTATTACATAGAGAATTATGTATAGTACAACTTCGTTAATTCGAAATTCAAGAGACCCAGATAAATATTTCGAATTATGAAAGATCCCGTTAATTCGAAATTATCAGTTGGGACTTGTCGGTTTTTTAAATTTTGAATTATGTCAAATTTTGAATTATCGTTGTTTTACTGTATTTTGATTGGATCACCAATTTTCATCGAATCAAAACTCTTGGGCAGAAACACTAAATTGCATGTCTACAATACTATCACCAAACCAGTAATAACATACGGAACGGAGTCATGGACGATGACCTTTGAAGGACAACGGAGGCTCTTCTGGTAAGCAAATAAAGCATTGTGGACAATACTGGGAACTAGACCAGGTGTTGAGCGTAATGCAGAAATTCGTTCCCTATCGCAACAACCGTTCATAACCAACACCAACATCTAGACGATTAGCTTGGACAGGACGTGTATGTCGGGCAACCAGCGACAGAGCCATTAACACAGTACGCGAGGCTAAACCAACTAAGACCCAGGCATGGTCAGTGTACTGGCTGATCTGTAGAAGCTAGAGGGGGAGGACGGGTGGGAGCAGAAAGCGATGGATCGAAAGGAGTGGAATCGCATCATCCAGGAGGTTAGGGCTCTACAGGATGCGGCCATCAGTATACCTGTAATGAACATGTACAGTACGAAACAAGCGTCACTTGGTAGATATATTGTACAAAGATGTAAAACTTACCACGGAGAAAGAACATTACAGGTAAAAATATCAATGGTATGCCCTCAGATTTAATTAGGCTAAATTCATATGCGAAGGTCAAGGTGGCGTTCGGTTAGGTAGTTTATTATGAAATATAGTGAGCCGCCTGCAAGCTAATTACATCCTCTATTGTTATATTGGTTATATTAAATTTTTATGCTATTTTTTAAATACTTGCACTGGGATATAATATATACCTACACAGTTAGTTAGTTTCACGACTTAATTTAAAAAATGTAATATTTGTACTTCTTCTTCTACCTCTTATCCTATTGGGTTGGGGTCCCTGCACCGCATTAAAGGTTCTATCTTTTCCTATCTTGGGCTTCGCTCTCCACGTTAGCCCAATTTAGTTGCAACCTCGTTTCAACTAACGGCTGGGCTAACGCAGCATTCCTCCAACTGTTTCCGCCAGCTCCTCCTAGGACGGCCCCTTGGTTTTCTGCCTTCTGGTCTTGCCTGGGATATCCGCTTTAGCAGCCTATCTGCCGGCATCCGCGAGCGATGTCCCAGCCACCGTAACTGTGATGTCTCAATAAATGTCAGTAAGGGTTCTACTTCGAAACATTATCTTTTTTGAGTATTTCTGATTCTATCCCTTCTGGTAACTCCAACTATTCCTCGTAGAAATCCCATCTCGGCGGCCTGTAGCCTTGAGCGGGTTCTTTTGGTCAAGATCCAATGCTCATGGCCGTACACTAGGGTTGGCCTGAGAACTGATTTGTGTGCTGCCTGCCAACTTTGCTCGCTGGCTGGGCTCCGCTTTTCTAAGTACGGGATAATACAGGTATCGTGCTACCTGTCTTGCGGCTCCTATCCTCCTACCCAATTAACTTGCTTGCAAAACAAGAAAGTAAGAATATATGTACTTAAATAATAAAAAAAGTGAGTATTTTTGATAGAGCTGTCATCTGTTGCCAAGTGTAGAAAACAGATAAACCATTATACGGTGCGTACAAAATAAATAATAAAGAGGTATTATATCTTCACACAATGGCGGATTGCTTAACAAATTGGTCGTTTGTTTACTTTGGTGAAACCGGAAGTTTATAGGCCCGACAGGGCGAGACGCTTTGACGGATGTGGAAGTAAGAGTGCTTTGGAAAATTAAAATTGCCTTATATAATATAACAATGGATATAAAATAGTATTTAAACCAATACAACTAATATAAATGAAGCCAACACACACGTAAACAATGTTTGATATTTTTTATTTTTTACTTGGTATAATACCATTATTTTTTAAATATTTAAGTGGGACCCTTGTTATTTCCGTTCATTATCTCTTTTACGAAAATCTTACTATTATTGTTATTACGAATACGAATTCTTCACACGAATTGTTTATAGGTTTACACCAATACTTCATTCTCGAAGAACGAATTCATTTTAACTGATGCAGTTATATTGCCTTCTTTGCTTATCTATCTTACTTTCTTCTATGAAAAACCAGTTCACAGTTCCAGCAAAGTCGTGTCAACCCTAATCAATCAAAATTCGTTTATACTAATTGACGTCCACTCACCCGTAGTATGAAACAGAGAAGAAAGATTGTAGCGAATTTATATCTAGAAACAGCCGTATGTGTGTGTATTAAGCTTCTTTTACATCTTAATAATTAATGTAAAACTAGCCGTAACCCGTCAAAAATAACGGTACTTTCACGTGTAGGTTCCTAAAGAATATTTATTTTATTTGTTAATACAAAAAAGTTTTATACTATAAAGAAGTTACGACGGACAGACGGACAGAACACGAAATTATTATTATTGGGATTATCTAACAACCAGAGAGAATTGCTTCACATATTAAAATATTATATTTATTTATTTAAATATATACAGGTAGTACAGAGTACCTTTACATTTTTTTGTTTAATTTTTAAGTGAATTTTGTTATTGTTTTTATTTATATTTAAAGAATATTCACTGTCTTCTTAACTAGACCGAGGTATGTGATCATCTGCATCATATTCGTATTTATTATACTCATATTCATCATCTATCTATACTAATATTATTTCGTTTCAGTACAAGTTAAATAAAATGATAAAAACCTTTCCAATTGGAATGTTTTCCATTTGGAATTCGAAGGTTTTTATTATTTTATTTGACTTGTATTAGAATAAATGAATTTTTCATATTCGATATAAGTTACTGTAATGGTAGTCCAACGTTTTACTAAAAATAAGTCAGAAATATTGAAATAAAATGCAAAATTTGATGTAGCATACTTTCCTAAACATTGATAAACATAAAAGCTTGAACATTTTCGACTCATGATCAAGGTAGGAATATATTCCTGCGAGGTTATTAATGTTTTCCAAATAACCCTGTATAATTAAATAATCAATATTATAAATAAAATAGACGTTAAAATAAAACAAAAAAATTGCCGTCACCGGGAATCCAACCCGTGTCCCCCGGGTAGGAGCAAGCAGAATATGCCATCGATCGCGAAGAAAATGTTTATAAGCACTTAATGTACCTAAAGAAAATATGTTTTAGAAAATATATTGCGAGCTGTATTTTTTTTTGGTACAAGTGGTTCGCGTCGTACAAGCCCCATCTCTGGTTGTTTAATTTCGTTTTTCAGTCACGAATTCGAACGAAATTGCGGAAATTACGTTATACGAAGTAACGGGGAAAGACAGATGGACGGACGGACGGACAAAGAAATTATTATAATTGGGATTCTTCATCATATTCATATCAAATTCATCCATCTTCTTACGCGCACTTTTAAATTATTTACATTTCCGGCATGACGCTGGGAGATAGAGTTTGGTCGTGATTCCGGGCATGACGTCATTACGCGGTTGCGAAAGCGAAATCGATAATTATGCATTTAGGTTAAAAATGTTTTTTTTCTCGTCAGCTGTTGTTAGACCGCGGCGGCTACCCGCTGTCACGACAATGCCAATATTGTGATTGCGCGGTTTCGTGTGACAATCGAGTAAACATCGAGTTTTCTAATCGCCGGCCGTTCGCGCGCACAATGGTCGCGTGACGTCACCGACGCGGCGCCCGTGCGTCCGTCGGGTACCCATCCGGAGGACAATTCTTTCTGCGTTACACTGTACCTGTCACGCGAGGCGTTTTACTCTTGTGATGTTAATTAGCCGAAACAAAGGCCGGCAGCGGTGCCTCGGTGACGGCGATGACAGTTGAGCAGGTTTTTGTTTGTTTGTTTTTTAATGTGCTGTATGCTCGATTATCCGATAATGATAATTTCGTTGTCTGTCTGTCCGTAACTTCCGTTACTTTTTTATGATATATGTGTATATATTTTTAAATATATTAAAATAACCATATATATATGTTATTTATGCTGGATGTTGTGTGGTAGACAGAATAAAGAAAAGAGTGCTAAGATGGTGCGGTCATGTAGAATGTATGAGCGAGGAAAGGATGATTAAGAAAATATATGGGGCGGGTGTTGAAGGCAACAGAAAAAGAGGGCGTCCGCGAAAGACCAAGCATACTGCAAATATTGGAGAATGGCCCTGTTAAAAGCCTCAACAACCGTAGAGCTTGCATGAAAAGACGTATGAATGTTGCTGAAGCAAAAGTGGAATGCCAAGATAGAAGAATATGGCGTTCTATTCTTTCTGCCTATCTCTGTGGGAAAACGGCGTGATGGTTAGTTAATTAGTTTTATTTTTTATGTTTATT
Organism: Agrypnia vestita; assembly: GCA_016648135.1. Taxonomy (NCBI): domain Eukaryota; kingdom Metazoa; phylum Arthropoda; class Insecta; order Trichoptera; family Phryganeidae; genus Agrypnia; species Agrypnia vestita. The sequence continues at coordinate 21,835 of JADDOH010009989.1, read as the reverse complement.
GTTTTTTCCTCAATTTATTAAATTTTATTATTAATATTATTAATATTTAAAGCATTAACTTTGTGGTTAGACATTAAAACTTTGTTTGATTTAATGTTCACAAAAGATGGGGTAACATCCACTTTAGACCCCGCCCCCTCTCTCTCTCTTTCGGTAGATCCCTGATGGTTCATTAGGCTAATCAGTGCATGTTTGTCCCTGACAAGACTAACACGCATGTGATCAATTATTGGTGGAAGTGTAACAATACTATGGTTGAGGTGTGTAGTGTTGTGAATGTAGTGGTGTAGTGTTTGTCCTGACGAAGAGACGGGTACGTCTCGAAACCGGTAGATCTAAAATCTGGTAGTGGTTTTTCCAAAGTTTACTAACAATCTATTAAATTTTAATTTTGTTTTAATATTTTCTATACAAATCTACACCATTTGACAGATCTTCAAATTCTGAATACTTTTTCTTTAGTACCCGGCCAAACATGTAAATGTACGTCATTTTTGACGGGTTACAGTTAGTTTATATAAAAGGAAATGTGTCATACAATAAGGTCGTACGTATTATTTATAGATTTCACCAAAGCCAGTTTTATTGAGATGTCTATTTATAAGCAACGATATGAAACGCATAGTCATGATTTAAAGCGACTGGTTATTTTTTAACCCGACATTTGCTCTTTATGCATTCGAATACAATAGTCCAGCTTTGTGGCGAACGCTTTTTTTGTAGACAAATTTGAAAGGAAACTGATACACTAAATCGAATCGAAGTGTCATTTTCTTTTGGAATGCGAATTGAATATTAATGTTACGGTACGTGGTGTGCAGCGAATGGAAGAAAATCGAATCCAGAAAAAGATTCTCAACACACAACCGCAGGGGAGAAGAAGTGTAGGAAGACCGAAGCTAAGGTGGATGGATGGCGCATAAGGGTGCGAAAAACTGGAATAGGCGGGTGATGGACCGGGCGGAATGGCGAAAAATTCTGGAGGAGCCCAAGGCTCAGTGGGCTGTAGCGCCAACGATGATAATGATGACGTGGCTGTGGGAGGCAAATGAAAATACTTAAACAATTTAAAGTTTTATTTATTACGACAAAAATCACTGGACACGGATGAAATCGGAACACTGTTCTTAAATTCGCACTTACTAAATATTTCTAGAATATTCCACTTATTTTTTGCGTTGTTTCTCAATTCGCATTGCTTCGATCACTTTCTAGAAAATTCCGTTCAATATTCGCTTGTAAATATTTCCTTTATTTATTACTCGATTAATCACGCTGGCCACAACGCTTTGCGGATTATCGCTACTAACGTCGCATTTTTGAAACGTCAACAAGTGCTCCTTGTTGTATTTATACCTGACCCGTGTTCGTCTAGAGTTCTAGATGCTTCCAACATTCTGTAACCTCCTAGCTACTTCCAATTTTACTGTTAATGGCGTAGAGTGCTGCAAAATCATCATCATGATTTTTTTATCTGTCTCTCTTTCTGATTTCTTTTTGATTTTGACTCTTTCTGATTTCATGACATATTATTGTGCCCATTTTATGTCAATTTTTAAAGCATTCATATCTAGAACTTATACAACACACACAGGGTGTCTCATAGCTAGTAGCAAAAACTTTTCGGATTGATTCTGCCTTAATAATGAGTTGAAAATGTTTAAGGAACCATGACCCAATATCAGTAGTTATGGAGATATGCAACATCAAAATTTGCATTTTTTATTATTATTTTCAATACTTCTGACTTATTTTTTTGCAAAAAGTTGAACTATCATTGCAGTAACTAATATCGATTATGAAAAATTCATTCGCTTTAATACAAGTCCAATAAAATGATAAAAACCTTGCAAAAATTGAAAATAGATTTAATCACCTTTTTGCAAAAAATAGGTCAGAAATATTGAAAAATATCAGGTCATGGTTGCTTGAACATTTTCGACTCATTATAAAGGCAGGAATCTACCTGTAAAATTTTTGTTGCTAGCTATGAAATACCCTGTATTTGATAAGTTTAATTTTAAACTTGTAAAAATTTTCCTTCTTTTTTATGGAGCTACTCTGGCATTTCATTGTGAAACTTCATACATTTCTGAGATTCGACCTTTCTCGTGTACGGGTCGTTTTTTTTTGGTCATGACACTATAATAATGTGTTATGTACCGAAACACACATTGGTAATGGCAATGCTTCGCGGTAGACAGTAGTAATGCAACAACACGCAAAACAATCGGTGACACATAGTATTAGCTATGCACACCGCGCGCAGTATTATTGTTACGTAGAGAATTATGTATTTTTTAGCTTTCTATTAGTAATGGTTAAACTGTTATTTTAACCGGTTATTTTCGGTGCAGTTATTTAGGATTTGTATCTGATTTTATTGATGATTGATAACTAAGATATAATAGTACCGATGGTCGCCCGTCGTTTCCGCATTTGCAAGTGTAAGAAAGAAGAAGATATCTTGTATAGCTCATAATTGTTCGCGTTGCGTTAGTGACGTACATTGTTACATATAGCTTTTTTTTAATAGCTCATTATTTTCGCCATCTGATCGCCAGCGTTAGTGATGGAGACGGTTGCGTAGAGAATTACGTATTCGGATAAAATATTTAACGCGTTCTTCGGGCGTTGAAATGTCGACAGACAAAAAATTACACAAAATGGAAAAACTGCGCGGCCGATCAGCGCCACATTTCATTGATTACAAAACCCGTCGAGTTTGACGGGAGTCGCGACAGGTTGTTACCGGTATTTCAAAATACTATCGGAAGACTGTGTACCGGCGCCGCTCGTATTTTCTCTTCATTAATAAAACTCGTTGGTTACAAAATGATAATACTTGTCGCAGAAAACCGGAGTTGCAAGATTCTCTTTTGCGAGACGGATCAAAGTTTTGACTTGTGCCTTTAAATGCAGTTTAAAACCCTTTTTTAGCGCTAAAGACTACTTGCCGACAAGATTTCAACGTGTTTACAGGTTTCTCATGTTAAACCCTTTCAACAAAAAAGAAAACCAGCTAAAATAATTCACAAAAAAAATCAAAACAGACCAGCTTGCCAACCTATTTAAAATGTGTTAATGTGTAATCTTACCCATACAAAATAAACATTATTAAAAACTAATATTGGAATAATTTAATCCATAAAAACAAAGTTATTCATTATAAATTCTTTATACGCAAGAAAGAGCTGTTTGCAGAATTTTTCATTTGATGTCATTCAAACTCATTCAAACTTCTTCTCTGTATAGGATGGATGCTTCTAGGAATGACTAATTTTATACTGTTTGATCATAATGACGTCACCCAAGTGTGATTATTCAGGAACCTAGCTTTTCGAGCCCCGTTCTTAGCGTCTTGGAGAAAATATGAATATCGTAACAATCACCAAATAGCAATCTTGTTCAGTTTAAGTATTTTTATGAACATAACAATAATTAGAATATGAACGCACATATCCTTGAACCCCTCGAGTTCGGGGTGTCTCGCTCCACTGCCGGCGGCGGCGGCGGCGGCGGATGTGACGTCAGCGAAAAGGGGCCCTACGCACCTGTACTCATATATTGTGTTCTTTAATTAAATGTTGATGATACTCTTCTCTGCATGTAATTGAATACACATCAGTTCAAATAAAAGCTTTTTCTTTATATGTAATTTTTTGTGTATGCAATTATGCATTTTTTAAATAATTAAGATGAATTATAGATGTTTAACAGAGACGAAGCTATTTATGTATGGAAAAGCATGTAATTGAGGTAGCTTGAGGATCACTTTACATAATGCAACGTCCACCGATTCCACCCTAGAACCTTTTAAAGTCAATGCGGCAAGAATACAGAATTAAAAAAAGCATTTTATCGCAATATAAACAGCTTTTTAAACATTAAACGCGTTTTTCTCAAATTCGTATTCTCCATCGGTGACAAAAATATCACGAAAACAATTTTTTTTTAATTTTACGAGTATTTTCTAACTCGACATGTGTGTATTACAAAGTTTAATTTAGTGTAAAATAAATTGATGACAGCTAACGAGAAGACGCAAAAGTAGTTATTATTCGTCACAGTAGCGTGAGGCAGAATATTCGTTAAGGGGATCGTTTTGGCAATGTGAGCAAAATTCACATTTTTTTCTATCTTATCGATTCTTTTAATTTATTCAAGTAAAAAAATATCAACCATGTACAAAAGGGGTTGAAAAAATCACACAAATAAAATATTTTTTAAAAAGTGCTTTTAAAAACATATATTGTAAGTAAACAAACGCACAGAATTTGCAATATGTATTTAAAAAAAAGTTAAATAATCATTTACTTTGAAATATTATTGAAAAATAACCCATAAAAACCAAGTTTTTACTATACTTCCTTTCTTTGTAAAATATAACAATAATTAAAGACAAATTAAAACATATAACATAACACTAAACTTACAAAAATTTAATATATTTCTAAAATGTCAGATGTTTTTGAGATGACAAGATTTTGATAGATTCAATTATCATCAATATCGTACCTTATGAATTTCCAGCGTCAAATGATAAAGTCAGAATCAGATTTCAGTAATGTAGAATTCTTCAAAACTAAGCAGGAATCTAAATGAAATAAATAATTATTTGATTTTTTCCCAAAAAAAACAATTTTGCTGTCATCTGCGAACCAATTGTTTTGTAAACTTTCGAAATTCGTAGTGATGTACCTATTATACCGACGGAGTAATTCAAATTAAGAAAATATTCCGCGACGTTATCGGGCCGCCGCGCCGTTGCTAATCAAACTTTTCTAACGATTCCAATTTGAAAAAACCAATAAAATTTCTAAAAATCCGAAATTATACTATAATTATTATTTTTTTAACGAAAATTTGATGGATCTTCTTGATCGTCGCCACGAGTCTACTTGCCAAGTTTCTGCTCGATTGGATTACGGGAAAAGGGTCAAAAATCGATCCAAAGTTTTTGTTGACGGCAAGCAAGTAGACGCGAGTTAATATAAGGGGAGTAAAAAAAGAAAAGTCAGTATGGACTATAACAGTCATTCAACAACATAGACATTTTTAACTAGACTATTCTGGATATTAAACGAAAATTAGCTTCACAACCGCACTCTAACTAGTTGACTTAAACTATATTCCCATATACTCCCATATTTCTTTCCTTTATCCTAATCCTACATCCCACTCCGCACTTCCCACCCCTATCAATATATAATGAAACAATAAATTGTCATAATGTCGCATTTTGCTAATATCTTTAATAATTAATTTTAAGTGGAAAGTTCATAATTGGCATAATATTAGGTCCTTACATATGAAATTGGCGTTTAGTATGGGAGGAACATAAAGCCGATTTTTTTTTATTGTAATATATTTATTTAATCAAAGTATGTACCATTGCTATCTATGCACTTTTGACATCTCATAGGTAGTTTATCGATCCCTTTACTAAAAAAACCATTCGGACGGGAATCAATAAAATCTTTGAAGGCGATTTGGACTGCCCCATCGGAGTTGAATTTTTTCCTTTGCAAGAAGTTATCCAAATTTCGAAAAAAATGGTAATCTGTTGGGGCAAGGTCCGGAGAGTACGGTGGATGTCTTAGACATTCCAACTGAAGCTCCTCTAATTTGGTAGCCGTCTGTTGTGCAGTGTGTGGTCTAGCGTTATCATGAAGCAGCAGTGGCCTAGAGCGATTAACCAGCCTCGGTTGTTTAGCACCTAGCTTTTCCATCATGGTTTGCAGTTGCTGACAATAGACATCTGCCGTAATCGTCTGGCCAGATTTAAGAAAGCTGTAGTAAACGACACCAGCACTAGTCCACCAAACGCTCACAAGTAGCTTTTTTGGAGTCAATTTTCGCTTGGGGCATGGTTTGGCTGGTTCGGCAGGGTCCAGCCATTGTTCTGCAGGTCGAAATTTCCAGAACGAAAACGTTGGAACCAAAAACGCACTGTGTTTTCTTTTGCGGCACCGTCGCCATACACATCATTAATCCTTCGAGCCGTTTCTGCAGCACTGGTGCCACGGTGGAATTCGTACTCGATAACGCGATATTTCAAGTTTTTCATTTTGTAAACTGAGTGACGCAAAGAAAAAAACAATTGAGGAAAAAACAAATGAATTATAATTTTCAAAACACAAATACATGAGTAATTAGCTGTATAAATTTGGATTTGGAATTCCGAACCAAAGAGAAGATATTTGAGATCAAATTTGCCAGTACGGCAAAACTCCAATTTCATATGTAAGGACCTAATATATATTTTTTTATCTCTTCTATTATTCTTTAGATTTGTCGTTAACTTTTCGTAAAATAAATATAAGTCCACAAAGTGGAGCAATTTTCTTCATTTTCAACAAATCGTAGATTTGGTAATTTATTTTATTAATTTGGTATTTTAATATTTTAGTTTCTGCCATATTCATATGGAACTGTATATTTTTTTTCATACAAAAATGTGAAACAAAACGCAAGAGAAGGTACGAGATAAATTGTGAATTTTGCTCACATTACCAGACGATCGCCTTAAGGTGGTACATACATTTTTTAAGCTATTAAAGTGGCGATATGTGTCGGATAGATCATGCTACTTCAATACGAGATCGAGACATGAACAAACGTCATATCAGATAAACCTTGCAAGAGCGTATTTTTTACATGTCCTTGTGAGATAGAAAGGTTGCGAGGAAACGAGACAACCATATGGAGTACCGACGTTTAAAATATATGGGAACGCAAGTCATGCGCGCGTACCATTATTAGAATTTTAAATGTTTTAAGTCTAGAATATAAAAAAGCGTATGTATATTTCTCCAATAATTTAGGTGTTGTAAAAAAAAAGTAAACAACAATTTTTCTTATATCACTGTTTTTTAATTTAAGACTTTTGTCGAATAAGCAGATTTAGATATTATTTTGACTTCCGACTGAAATGTCAAAACACCTGTGAAAATAATTGAATTTAAATAATTTTTATTTAAAATAAACAAACTACTACAACAATATGTATTGAATTAAAAATAAAATTAAAAACCATTTATCTATATTTCAAAAATTATCTCGTAAATTAATATCTTACTTGACTTTCAAATAACAATGAAATCAACACGATTAGAGTGAACATAGCAAGTCAGCAAAAGTGACATGCGTTCAATGTTAGGTTATGAGTAGAAATGCAATTTAATACAAAACTAGTTAAAAAAAAAACATTATTATCTGCGATGAATAGATAGCTTTCGAATATATAATATGATATTATTTTGAACTAAAGTCAAATTTGGCATAAAAACACGTTTTAAAGTGATTTTTTTATAAAAAATGATCGAACTACATGAGCGCGTCCGCCTATCCCGGCTGGCGCGCGGATTGTGATCTGCAAACTGCATAATTTTTTGACACATTTCATACTATAGAATTTTTATTTTTAAATATTAATTAACGTGTTTTTTATAAAAAAATTAGCTTTTTAATAGTGAATGAAGACTCAAAGTGCGAATATAGATACAATATATCGTTTAAAATCATCTTTTTATATGAATAAACAACATTTGAAAATGACCAAAAATCGTAAATATTTAAGCATGTTTGAAAAATTATATCTTATTTAATATTGAATATTTCTTAATTTCCTACGTACAGATTCTAGATAATTAAGTAAACTTTATATGTATGAAAAAACATATTATGCTTACATACAAATTTTAAACGAATCACACTTTGCCCGGGAACATTAAAAACGTTTTTTTGCCGCGGCCTGTGGATTAATTGCCTATATTTTTCTTAATTATTATAAATAATGTTCAGTTTATTACTTTTATATAAGAACAAAGGTTCTATCTAAGTTAACGCCCTAAAAAATTGCAATCTATCATAAAATTCTGATATAAATGAATAATAAAATACCACATTTTCGTAAAAAACGCCAAAATATGCATTTGCAGTGAATGTACCGCCTTAACTTGGAATATTTAAATGTATGTATTGTACACATCATAGGTCCTGGTTCTTTTTTATTTACTATTGCAATGGAGGTTCCTCTGCTCTCGCGCGTTGAAGTTTTTTCAACGACTCACATGGAAGCTTTTATAAAATAACAAATTATCGCACAAAGTTGCCGACGATTGTAATTAACAAAGGCTTCGTGGCCGGTGAGCGGGCATTCTTCTCGAGATTTCCCATGGATACGGAATCTGTGAATTTTTGTAATTAAAACGTCAAAAATACTGTTAAAGTCGTGTTTATAAATAAATATCACGGGATAATATCGCATTGTTTTTATAATATTTGTCCACCCTTGACGTCACATCGGGGACGGCCCTTAGATGACGATAAATTTTTATAAATTTATCATCATCTAAGGGCCGGTTGTATCAACTTGGCTAAGCTGGTTAAAGCTTAAGACAAATTATAGTTTAAGCTCGAGTCTCACAGAGACGAAGTCATGTACATGAAAAACGTGTGACGAAGCTATGAATATGAGAAACGTGTTTAAACAATAAGGATAGCGCTATTAAAAAATCATGAATTTATAAATTAGAATGTAAAGATTGTACAGCCTTTTACATTACAAAGAGAAGTATAGAAAAAAGAATTAAGGAACACTTAAGATGTTTAAATAGCAATGGATACTCGGAATTTGCAAACCATTTGCTGGAACATGACCATACTTTCGACATCAATTTAGGTCTTAAAATTTTACAAATAATTAAAAATTTTAAAAATAACAAAAATAATAGACAATTAGATAGAATTAGATAGTTTTGAAATTTTAGAAATAAGAAAAAATATTAACCTCAATAATAATATAATAAACAGTCAAATTCAATTCCCAAACAACCCCATACTTAAAATTTTAAATAAAATATCGAAAAAAATTCAAACTTTGAAGTCTTGATAATACGATATTGGAATTTTCGAATCATAGTTAAGGCAGAAATCTACCTATAAAGTATTGTGAACTAGCTCTGTTACAATGTGTACCTACATATATTATAGTTAAAAAATTCTTCGGCATTTTCGGTGTCAAATTGGAGATTTTCACCTGCTTGTCTTGTTTGCTAAATCTTATAATCCACATTTCGCCCACTTCCCAATGTCGTACTTAAATTTTGCACAAAGGCGTAGTCTCGATGACCATACATGAATCAATTATTCGATTCACTAACAATCATTTAATCTATCATTATTAACTTATCAAAGTTTTATATGGGAAATCAGTTAATGGACTCACCAAAAGATGGCGTTAGTTTCCTACCGAAGTGATTTTGTATACTAGTTTATATTAAGACTAAAAAGCGTGGGCGATTTTCCTCCATCAACAACACAGCGCCCACCTTTTGTTCGGAGAGTGAGGCAAATATTTTTTGACCGAAAATTTATTTTATTTAAAGGGTGTTTTTTTTAATGTTTTATATTATATAGATAATATATTATGTATATAATTTTTAAGTGACATTTTGGGTGGCTTTACAAACTGTATTTTCAGAATAATTAAACTGCGGAGATGTTTTTTTTTCAATAGCAGCAATCGAACGAAGCGCGCGATTGCAAGCGCGTCATTGGCCACTGCTGATAATTATAACATTTTTTCTATTGTTTCAGATAATCTCACACGCGGGGATGTGAGAGCCGCGCTGACGAGGGAAGAATGCCATCCGCGTCGAAAATGATAGTCAGAAAGCCCGCGGAGACGACAGCGTAACTATGTACAGTAATAATAGGCAATAAATACGATAAACCCGCCATTTTGCACGAAAAGGAAAAGTCGAAGCGTCAGAAGGCCACCGTGAGATCTGATGTGCGGCAACAATCGAGCCTCTTCTCCGCATGAGATGTGTGAACTTGGAAAAGGTGAAAGCGCATTTTGATACGACACGTGCGGCGTAGAGGCGCACCCGACGACGCCCGTTGCGCGTGGGTATGTATTATTTTTAATTTTTTTATTGTCTCGTGAGATTTGCATCTCGCCGTGTGAATTTTCGTCGTGTCTCGTTTGTTGCGTGTTACGTTTTAAGTGTGATTTGTTTTGTTTCGAAAGTGAATTTTATTTTGAAAAAATCGACGTTTCAGACGTCGATCAAAATAGAAACGAGAGAAAAAACAGAGGAAGGTGGTGAGAAAGTGAAGATAAACATTTTTTTTCTACATTGATTAAAGTCTGAATGGTGTCATGCTTGGGTCATGTGTTTAGAGGGGAAAAGTACCTACTACTTTTTGCATTTGATCACTAAGGGCAAGATCGAGGGGAAAAGGGTATCGTCAGGAAGCAGATCTCACGACTCCGTAATATACGGGATCGGACAGGACAGTGGAAGAGCTGTTTCGAGCCGAGGGAGATGTAGTGTAGAATTAGGGCATCCAAATACCCGGCCTAATTCATTACCCGGTTCTACGGGTATTTTTCGAGGAAGAACCGGGTACGGTTCGGTTTCGGGTAATTTTTGTAAGCTATTAAATAAACTACTTTTGTAAGCCGTTGAGAGTCCAATTTTTATTATTATATTTGAATCTTTGATTAAATATGACGTGATATATTTAATTTTACTTTAATAATTAATATAATTTATTTAAAAAAAATAGGGTATTGAAATAAAATCAATATAGGTATTATGTAATTCTTAATACTTTACTCAATCGGAATATTTTTACATTCCATCGGTAGGTACATATATACATATACCTACTTACATACTACATATGTACATGTGCAACAGTACAAAACCGAAATATTAATTTTAACACATATTTGGCAATAATGATAAAAATTGCACATGAAAAATACAGAGGAAATAAATTTTATTACAATTATAAAATAAATTAAATGATTGTATTTATTATATGCATCATATATAGGTAGAGAAACAAAGTATCTTTTTAGTGATGTTCTTTTTGTAATAATTAGAATTTTAAAAACACTAACGAATCTAATGTGTTATATTTCATTGAACTTCTAATTTTTTAACAAAAATTGTTGGCCACGGAAAATACACGTTCACTTTCGGTTGAAGTGGGCCGTATAGACAATAAATAATTATACAGATTTTCCCAAACTGGACTTCTTTTGCCAGTGGATTCTAAATTTTTAAAATGTATTTTTAAAACGGTTTCATCGAGATTTCATCTATGTATCCGCTTATCTCGAAATCTATAGGCCGCTAAGTGCTGTCCCTTTTCTTTTTCGTTCAAAGACGTTAGTCGTTTAAGAACGCCGATTCGGCGCTTCCATTAAATTTGTAAAAATTGAAAAAAATATTTAAATGAAATTAACCGGATACCCGTCGAAAATTACCCGGTTTTCGGTTCTACCTGACTCGAATGCCCTACGTAGAATGGAGTGTAGACTAGTATTAGAAAATGGTATGTTCATAAGTAAGGACCCAACATCATAAAAGGTTTAGTGAAAATCTTGTTTAAGGGGGGGTAAGGTTAATTCGTACAAAAAAAGGCATGTTTTTGTGAATTTTTTGTGACGACACAGTTAAAACCTCTTTATTAAAACCAATAGTACATTAATGATATTTGAAGAATATTGTGTAAAATTTTCAAGACGAAATATTAAGAAATACGGCAATGGCAGCAATTATTCGGACGTGTCTCGGAAAAAAGTAAAATTGCGGTGTCCATCATAACTTGGTGCTAAATCATCTGAAATCAAAAAATCAAAGTTTATTCGTTAGATAATAAATTTTCCCAGGTAACGCTGGGAGGGTTTTTTGAAATTTCAATTTTTCAATTTTTTGGAACACTTTGAAGGGAAAAACGCGATTTTTTGCGAAAAATATCGACTAATTTGTTATTAAAAAATAAAAATTAATAACAAATTTGAAAAAAACTCGACAGCGTTACCTCGTAAACTATGTACAGAAATAGTATTCAAAATTTCAAAAGGATCGGTGCAGTAGTTTCTAAGTGATGATGGACACCGACTTTGAAAACATGGGATGTGGGGAAGACGATTTAAAGTTTTGCACACTGTAAAATTCAAAATAAAACTCAACACTTATTTTATACTTACACATAATCGTCGATGCCATGTTCACACGGCAAAGAGCTTTCATCATCAGCATCTGTTTGTCCTTGTCTACGCAAAACTCTTCCAATGCAAATAGCACGTCCGGTAGTCCTCAGGTGAGCGCGTCTTTCAGATGCCCGAGCAGGTGTAGAAAATCAGTCTGAGTATCGCTCAAATGTTAATAATTTCGTCAATTTTGCTCCGATTGACTTGAAATTTTGACAAAATATTCTTACGATGTTATACATTCATTTAAAAAATTAAAAATATAATGCAAAAAAAAACGTTAAAAACCTTACCCCCCCCTTAAGCCGGTGCGCGTGCCACTGCGCGTGATTTTTGCCATGTGTCATCAAAATCGTTTTTATTCAATGTTTCGACATTGTAGCGTCGGAACGTACAATGTTATGTAGGATGCCACAGATTTTACTGTCAATCAACTGATTGTACAGTATATCCTCAACGGGAAAAGTAAATTACTTAGACCTCGAACGATACTTTTTTGTCGGAAGAAATGGCTTTTACCGCAACTCTAGATAAATTTCGCCGTTAGGCATTCTTGACAGTTAAGTTGTTGTCTACGTCATATCATGCATCAGGTTTTGATAGCTTTACATTTATGTGATAGGTGAAAAGGTGGGCAGGTGGATGTATCTGGAATAGGTAGTAGGTAGGTTTATAGTCATTTAGTACATAAAAATGTACCTAATAAAAATAAGTAGACACATTATGTTTTGTGCGACTTGTGTTACAATTGACACCACGAGTGTTACTATCGACACTACCGTTTTGGTGTCAAATGTAATAGGTTTCTTCTTTCTTAATACCTTCAATTTCTTAATACCAAACAAAAATTCTTAATACCTTCAATTTTTTTAACCATACACTTGGTTTCTAAATATGTGGAAGAGCTTTGAAAAAAAAACAGGTAATTTAACCGGTTAATAATTTTGTTATAAACCAGAATGTCTATATTGTTACTTTTGACACCACCTTCCCCTACTGTTGGATTGTGGATAGGATAAGCCATTACCGACACTTTAATGTTGGATTGTGGATAGGGTAAGCCGTTACCGACACTTTAATGTTGGATTGTGGATAGGGTAAGCCGTTACCGACACTTTAATGTTGGATTGTGGATAGGGTAAGCCGTTACCGACACTTCAATGTTGAATAGAAACGATTTTGATGACGTTGTGTACTAAGAAATTTACATTATAGCCAGACCGCATTCAAAAGAATGTGACCAAAAAATATGTGTTGTTGCGATGCAAAAAATGAACACAAAATAAGTTTTTCTAGTAAGTAATACCTTTTTAAAACTAAAAGATATATATTTATTTGGAATATCATATTGAGGCTTGTAATACGGGCTTACCAGGTAACTTATCCCCGCTTTCTTCTTACCGGACAAAGCTAGGGAATGGTCTTTTGATTGTGGTCGATGTTTGTCTCCATGTGTTGGTGGTATGTCGGGATCAATGGAGAAATGTTTGTGATGTTGATAATACTATATTTAACTTGATGGAATTAAAATACAGATCAAGACTAATAAACCAGTATTTTTTTTTTTAAATCTGTCAATAAATGACAGATTTTTAAAATTTAAACTAAATTGGACTTTGTATTGCAAACGTTGAGTTAAATTTATCACTACTATAGTTTCGAGAGGAGCATTCCCTCTCATCATCAGTTATAATTTATAACTAACCTAAATACAGAAATTATGTCATCTTATTTGAATACCTAGGTCTTCGAGGGGAAGATGCTGCGAAGCGGAGACGTTTCTAAGAATGTGGTGTTGTTTATGAGTGTTTTTCCAGAATATAACTCAACGTGTGTGCATTACAAAGTTGAATTAAGTTTAAATAAAAATAATCATGTAATAATATTGAGAAGTAGATTATTTAAGTTTATGTATTTTGTGGCCTGTGCCGCCTGTGACGTCATTTGACCTAGTCGAGATAGTCGCACTACAAGCAGTTAGCGAACGAGCCGCGTCGGTTAGGTCAAGTGACGTCACACGCTGGACCGTCGCACGAAACGAAATTATTTTTGCAGCGCGACTTTGGAGCCCCATAACTTTTTCATTCGCAGAGATAATTGAATGATTTTTCCAATAAATGAATGTGCTGTGTGGTGGCGCAGGTGGGCACACCCGGTCCAGCATGAAGCTGACGGTGTTCCGGCGCTGCCTGATCTTCGGCACCTTCCTGGGCTGCTGCCTGTCGGGCGCGCTGCTGGCGGCCGCGCTGGGCACGCCGCGCTGGGCGCAGGCGCTGGCCGCGCGCGCCAACAGCACGGGCAGCCGCGGCCGCGTGACCTTCGGCCTCTTCAGCGGCAGCCGCGAGCTCAACGTGGGCTACGGCTGGAGGACGCAGCCCTTCAGCGGTGAGTCCTGCGGCATTACCTCATGTCCAGGGTGCGACAGAGCTGGTCCACGGTACTTAGCAGGTGGATTCCTGCCTTGATTGATGGTAGTATCGATGGTTATCAAAGTTTGCTATTTTCTCTCAATATTTCTGATTCATTTTTTACAAAATGTTGAAGCATCATTACAGTAACTTATGTCGATCATGAAAAATTAATTTCTTTCAATAAAAGTTAAATAAAATAATAAAAAAACAGAAAAAATTCCAATTGGAAAAGGTTTTTATAATTTTATCTGACTTGTGTTAAAGGGAATGAATTTTTAATATTATAATATATAAGTTACTGTAACGATAGTCCAACGTTTTGCAAACAATAAGTCTGAAATATTGAAATAAAACTTTGATGTCGCATATCTCTTTAACTATTGATATTAGATCATGGATGCTTGAACATTTTCGACTCATAATAAGGCAGGAATCCACCTTTAAAGTATTGTGGACAATGTGGACTAGATCTGTTACAACCTATATAAATATAATATCAATAAACAAAAAATCAAATAAAATGATTAAAATGTTGTAAAAAAAAACTATTTTTAATTTTTAAAAGGTTTTTATCATTTTACTCGACTTGTGTTAAAGCGAATGAATTTTTCATAATGGATATAAGGTACAGTAATAATAGTTCAACTTTTTGCAAGAAATAATATAACTTTTGATACTAAAATGGTTATACATTAGATCATGCTTTTTCGACCCATTATCGAGGCAGGAATCCACCTGTAAAGTTTTTGCTACTAGCTATGGGACACACTGTATGTTTTTGTAATGAGTTTTTTGAGGTTGACAGATTTTGACGGTAGCGCTGGAGAATAAATAGAGCGAGAAAAAAGTGTTTGGCGGGTTATGTATGTTGGTGTTTGGGAGAGAATGCCCTCACGTCCAAAAGCGCCCTGTCGTGTCGGCACGTGACGTGCATTGTGTGAGTGTCGCGTGTGATCTGTGTGATGAATGCAGCAGAGGCAGGAATGAGAGTAAGGATACAAAGTGCAAACGATACTCACGGTGTGCAATGAAATGACGCTATTTATCGTAACAACGTACAGATGTGGTTGCATACTAATATCAGACATCACTTGCTATTGCTACGGCGGCCGGCGACAGAGTGGTTCTACCTATAGGCGTTTGGAACTGGGTTAGCCCCACCGAGCCCTGATTGGTGGATGCCGGAGTGCGGCTAGAATCGCGACCGCTCTGTACCGCCACAAGCGCAAAATTTGTCAGAAATATGAAATTAGCCAGATATAATGGCCTCATAAGGGGACTAGACTCTGTCCTATGATCATAAGCTTGATATCTACCGTGGTTTATGTCTGCCGGCGTGGTTTTTCCGGACTAGCGAGTCCTTTTTGTTTTGTACAACTTTCTTTTCATTTTTCCCTCAGGGAGCGACTGCTGTACCTAGTTTAACTGTCTTTGCGATATTTCCTCACGTATATGTATTTCATTGCATCATGTCTGATTCTATTGTTTTGTATTATTTGGTTTGCTTTTGATGACAGCGAAGCGGTTTTGTGTGGACGCCTCCCGCGCCGCTTGCACTCGTGTGAGTTTAAGAAGCGCGGCGAGGATGATCACTAGCATAAAAAATGCCGAATTGCGTGTAGGGCCGATAGGAGAGCTATATCCTATGATCACCATGAATCTCTTCATTCCCTCCTTGTCCATATTTTCCACAGGTCTAAGCGCTTCCCAAACCACGTTCCGGTGGTTACACGGTTTCCTTTCGAGATTCCTCCGCGACTCAATTTACGATTCATAAATGCAATATTGAGATAACATTAGTTGCGTTTATTTTATCTATATCTCATCTTTATCAGATTAGCGCCAATGGAAGTATAATATAATAAGAAATCGCGATTATATCTTGTAATGGCTCGATATTCACCCGGAATGATGGATGATGGGAAAACAAACAATGGCAGCAGTGGCGTGCAGTGGGTATAAAGTTAGGTTATGCTGTGACCGACTATATACCTATATTAGAAATATATATATATAATATATTATATATATTATATATATTAATATATACACGCATATACCTATAAAGGTATATACATTTAATTTTTTTTTTAACCATATATAATTAACTATTTTGAGTAGCTTCAATCCACAAAAATAACTGCACTATAAAAGAAGTATTGTAAACAATATTTCCTAAATAAATAAATAGGTATAGCTAATACGGCGAAAAATTCCAATATATTTCGAAGACGATTTATATATAATTAAATCGGGAACAATACTAATTTCAGTTATACGTTTCTTTTCACAAAAATAAATCAAACATTTTATGATATCATTATGAAAGACAGATGACAGATGATATTTGTCGTATTCGTATTTACATTTACCACAGAAAAGAGATAAAATTTACACCGAAAGTTTTGGGTGGAATTTGTAAAAAATAACATTTCTGCATGACGTGCGCCTGGCATAGGACCTTTCGAAGAAGGACGCTACTACACAAAACTCGCAGCATTAAAAATACACGTTTTTTTTCTCGACTTGACTATATCTGTGGAACAAATTGATTGGCGAAATAAATGAAGAATTGACATGAAGTTAAGCGCAGAAAAGTCGGAAATAAAACTTCTAGCCTAGAATTTTAAATCGAGAAAAAACAGATACGTCACGTTAAATGGAAACGTCAGAAATAAAACTTCTAGCCGTAGGACGAATCACGGCTAGAATTTTAAATCAACTTTTTCTTAAGCTAAGGATTATTTAATTAATATTTGTTTCTCAGAATCTTTACTAATGCACAGCTTTTTTGCTTGTATTGCGCTGCACGCCACTGAATGTCAGTGATGGAAGGTTGCATAAAAAGGCTTTTCATTAACCGCGCCGTGTTGCCGTCTTTCTGCAATCTGCACACAATGCCGCGTTCTGTCATTAGAAAACCGAAGGAACCTTATTTATATTTTTACCAGCCGTGACCCGTCAAAAATGACGGAACATTAGTTCGCGCCTTTGCTACGCCCTAGTATATATGTATTTATATGATCTTTTTGGCGGCCCACGGAGAGGCGACCGTAGCTACATGCGTAGATAATAATTTTGTAGAAAACATCGGAGTGGGTTAAACGTTTTCTACGTCTCAGATTATATATACTTTTTTACTTCATGCTTTATCAAATTCGTAGAACAAAGAACCGACATGGAATAAAATAAGTAGTGTTTTTCGTGCATTTAGACATTATGTAGAAATAATAAAATCTATAAAGTGCCTCATATTTTCGTAAATATTTTTTTTTCTCAAGATGTATTATAGATGTCTCATAGAGACTAAGCTATATTTTTATATGGGAAAGTAGATATGTAAATCTTTTTAAGACCTATCGTACGGCTGGCTTAAGTGATCACTTTATACAATGTAACGTCATTGCCACCCATGATAGACTACCGCATCTATCAAATTTTTGGATGTTGTATGTATGTTTAACTTACACAACTCGTTTCGTATGTGAGATGTATTTTTAATAGCGCCATCTGCAGTCAAAAGCTTTTTCATTCCCATAATCCAATACAAATGTCATTATTGATGATGAGATATCTATATTTTGATTGGAGTTTAAAGCAACATCCTTTATATGTGTATATGAGATTCTTCCGAATTATTTGCATAACACTAGTGTAAGCCTGAAAATTATTTCAACTTTTTACTCCTTTTAAGACCAGATTTTTTTATTTTCAGTATGTTTTGGTATGTCCAAATTTTTCAAGAACGCAATACTGAATTTTATCCCCAGGGGGACATCGTTAATCAAGATATATCATAGATGATGTCTCACAGAGACGAAGCTATATTTTTATATGTAAAAGTAGGTATGGAAGTCTTGGACGTTCATAGGGTTTACGATTAATAAAAAAACTAAAAAACATCTCTACAATGAGCCCTATGCACATATGTATATGCAATATTGAATTAAATATCGGCGTATTAGCTTTTTGTAGTCAAATTGTGAGAATCCATTTTCTCAATTCCATGTTTTTTGGGTTGGTCGCTTTCTCCACAACTACGTCCTATTTAGGCAGGAATCTACCTGTGAAGTATTGTGGACTAGCTCTGTGTGAGGCTGTGGTGTGGGATCGCAAAAGTCATGTCAAGAGATCGGTGGCGCTCTGTTGTGGACTCAAGAAGAAAATAAGATTTTTTCCAAAGTTGAATTCGTCATTTTTTTTATCATTATTTAATATTGGCTTGTATCGGTATTCATTACAATTTATTACGAATTTTCACTGTCGCTTTCATGGTCACTGTCACTGTCTCGTTGCTGTCGCCGTTTTTTTTAAACGTTTTCTATGATCTCTCTTCAATTTCTATTGACGTATCTCGTTCTCCTTTCATTTAATTTACGATATCATTGTGATCCAATTAATTCGTTCTGTGTGGGAAGAAAAGAAAAGAAAAGAAAACAAAAATATTCTATCATAATTATTATCGCAGCTTAAATGATATATTAAATCGTTCCGTCGTTTATTGTTTCTCTTTCAAACCGGCTCGAATTAAAGATTGAATATCAAATAATTACATACATGGATATATTGTTGCGCTATTGAAATATATTTTCAATTTCTCGAGCGCAGACAGCCGACCAATCGCGGGGCGTGAATGTGATAGTTATCTTCGCTCTCGCACGCACGTTTTCTAATCCCATTCTCTCAAGGATTTATCAAAATGATTAAACTACTGTCTCTTCATTTAATTATTTAATGTAAATTTCGTGTCCACTAAATAATTATTATTAAAAAGTAGCCGATTTCAGGAAAATGAATATTGTATCTATAAGGTGTACAAAAAAATACGGTTTATAAAATTAAGAATGAATTTTTTTAAAATAAACTTATAAGAATAACTCTATACTAACATTTAGTCTCCGTCGATAGATGCGACCTTCTAGCATTTTTTTGATTCCACGATTATAAAAGCTCATAAAAAAAAAGGCTTTAACTTTTGTGGCAAAATACTGTGTTAGGCCATTTTTACGTCACTAGCGTTATTAATTTTTTTTCAATCTAAATAAAGCTGCAAAGATCTAATCAAGCGATAATCAGAAGATGCTAGATCAGAAACGCCTAACAGGAAGGGGGAATGAAAAAATATTGCGATTTCGACATTATTAATTTTATTCGGCAGATTCAACGTTGACATTAGGCGTCGGAAGATAATGTCAAATTTGGTGAATTAGGGCCATGTTGAATTTAGATTTCTAATATCTGTGGATAACTTTGGTTTGTAAAAAAACTGTTAGACAAAAATAATGTACAACATATATGTTACGACGTGAAGTTCTGTTGCTCCCAACAGAACTCCTCGTCGCCACCAGCTTCGCTCAGTCGGAGAAGAATCGGACTCACCTTATTTCCACAATTTAAACTCAGGGTACTTCCGGTGTCGTGTACCGCGCACTTCAGCTGTCTCTCACTTTAACTTATTTTAAGTTGCAACAGTTAAATGACTAGGGTAATACAACGAAACATTATTTAGATGAAGGGGAATTTATTCAAATGAATTTTAAACAGAAATTAATAATGCCACAGAAGGTGACAATTTTTTTTATGAAGTGTTTTTGGGAATTTTGAACATTGAAACCCTTTTCTTTACAATAAATTGAGGTGAAGATTTAATTTACCACGCCTCGACATCAGCGCTAGCGGCCGCGTCATACAAGGAGGGAAAAGACAGTGGAACTAAATACTTTTATACTACTGGCGGTGTCGGTGCGTGGTATTCACATTCTGCAAATTAATGAACATCTGGGCAAAATTTCTATATCACATTTAAAACAATGAAGCTACAATAGTCTGGCACAAACACCGCTTCCGCACGTGCTTAGCAATGTTCCTTTTTTCTAAAACCGCTCGACCTGATGCACATGTTCTTGTATTTACGGAGTCAGATAACACGCAGCTCGCTCCAGGCGTGATGTGAAATTGATTATTAGAGAGAATTTGAATACCAGGCAAGTCGGGTCTTTATTTTGCTGGCCTCGCATCTGAGGAGGATTGCTCCCTTAAGGGTCCAGAGAACAACCCCGCCCCGAGGCTTTGGGCGGCCGATGCAGATGATTACCGGAACATCACCTCTGCAGCTGCCCCCCAGGCGTTGCAATGGATTCCCCTTTCACTCCATGCTGCGTCACCTGGCCATGGCGCGAAGCGCTCCCGTGGAAAAACCCTCTATTAAGACGAAAGACATTATTAACAACCAATCATGTAATTTCACATGTTATCTTTATGCCACTTCAAATTGCGTCTCTCGGAATGAGCTTACCTATTAACACGAGGGTTCACAGAATGGTTCACATCTCGCGTGCTGAAGTGTCAGATTCCGAATGCGCCATTTTGTAATCTCGTCCCCGCCGTTCGCGACCGCTGTGAAACTATCCGCAGTAGACCAAAGACATTATTTTGTTCCATAGAGTATTTGTGGTACCTACGCGGTCAGAAATCAATTTTTGGTGCAGATCGTTGGTGCGGGGATCGATAAATTCATTTCTTCAGAGGTTTCGCGAAGAGGTGTGACGAACAAAGGTTGCTACGTCACAATGTTTATTGACATATTCACTGTGTAACATAGCTAGTCCACAATGCTTTACAGTTGGATTCCTGCCTTGATTATAAGTCGAAAATGTTCAAGCAACCATGACCTGATATCAATAGTTATGCAGTATCAAATTTTGCATTTTTTTTTAAATTTCCTACAAAATGATAGTTTAATGTGTATCTTAAAAAGTGTAATTAAAAAAATCACCTCTCTGTAAAAAATCACCGAATTTGTATCTAAATTTTAAGCTCCCACAGTGGTGTAACTTTTCGGTCAGTCCATGATCAAGTGTAATGGCATCAATAATATTAGGTCCTTACATATGAAATTGATGTTTTGCCGTACTGGCAAATTTGATCTCAAATATCTTCTCTTTGGTTAGGAATTCCAAATCCAAATTTATACACTCATGTATTTGTGTTTTGAAAATTATAATTCATTTGTTTTTTCCTCAATTGTTTTTTTCTTTGCGTCACTCAGTTTACAAAATGAAAAACTTGAAATATCGCGTTATTTATGAGTACGAGTTCCACCGTGGCACCAGTGCTGCAGAAACGGCTCGAAGGATTAATGATGTGTATGGCGACGGGTCCGTCCTAACTGAAAACACGGTTCGTTTTTGGTTCCAACGTTTTCGTTCTGGAAATTTCGACCTGCAGAACAAGCCCCGTGGACGGCCGGAGACCAAAGTTGATAATGAAGAATTGAAGGCTATTGTGGAAGCGGATCCATCGCAAACCACATCCGAGTTAGCTGCAGTCTGCGGTGTTAGTGATAAAACTGTTTTAATCCACTTGAAGCAAATTGGTAAGTTGAAAAAGCTTGAAAGTTGGGTAC